>BNST01001895.1:0-27679 GCA_019650275.1 Xylocarpus granatum | reverse complement strand
GGAAGTTCATCCTGCGCACTGCCAAATGAGCCTAACACCTCTTCCGTGCCTGCCGGGATGTTCTGGTCACTCCCCAAAATTCATCCCGTCCGCTGCCAAACAGACCCAAAGCCACTGCTGTGCTCCCGGGGATGCTCCGGTCAATCCCGAAAGTTCGTCCTGTACACTGCCCAACATGCCCAAAGCCCCTGGCATGCCCAAGGGAATGTTCTGGCTGCTCCCGGAAGTTTGTCCTGAGCACTGCCGAACGTGTCCAATGCCTCTGCTGCGCTCGCGAGGATGTTCCAGTTGCTGCTGGAAGTTCGTCCCAATCTCTGCTGAATGCGTCCGATGCATCTGCTGAGCCCGTGTGGATTTTCTGGGTGCTCCCTGAAGTTCGTCCCGCATGCTGCCCAACATGCTGGAAGCCTCTGCGATGCCCACAGGCATGTTCTGGTCACTTCCAAAAGTTTCTCCTGTGCACTACCCAACGCGCCCGAAGCCTCTGCCACATCCACGGGGAAGTTCCGCTTGCTCTGGGAAGTTCGTCCCGTGCACTGCCAAACGTGCCCAACACCACTGCTGTGCCCCGGGGGATGTTCTGGTCGCTCCCCAAAGTTCGTCCCACACACTGGCCCAATGTGCCCGACACCACAGCCGTAACCGTGGGGTTGTTCCGGTTGCTCCCAGAAGTTCATCCCATGCAATGCTGAATGAGCCCGACACCCTCTACTGCACCCACGGGGATGTTCCGGCTGCTCCCAGAAGTTCATCCTGTGCACTGCCAGACACACCCGACTTCTCTGCCGTGCCCGCGGTGATGCTGCAGTCACTCCTAGAAGTTCGTTCCCCACACTGCCCAACGTGCCCTACACCGCTGCCACGCATGCAGGGATGTTCCGGTCGCTCCTAGAAGTTCATCCCACGTACTGCCCAATGCATCTGAAGCCTCTGCCGCACCGTCGGTGATGTTCCGGTTGCTCCTGGAAGTTCATCCCGTGCACTGGTGAACATGCCTGATGCCTCTTCCGTGCCCACGGGGATGTTCTAGTCACTCCGGATGTTCGTCCCGTGCACTGCCCATCGTGCCCAACGCCTCTGCCGTGCCCGCGGGGAAGTTCCGGTTGCTCCCAGAAGTTCATCCTGCACACTGCCAAACACGCCTAAAGTCTTTGGCATGCCTGTTGGGGATGTTCCAGTTATCCTGGAAGTTCGTCCCGAGCACTGCCCAATGTATCCAAGCCACTACCTTGCCTGCATGTGTGTTCTGGTCACTCTCGGAAGTTTGTCCCACACACAGCACACTGCCAAGGCAGAAAGGGGACAAGAGCGGCATAGGATGATTCCGGTCACTCAGGGAAGTTTTTCTTGTGCACTGACCAATGCACCCTGATGCCGCTGCCGCACCAGCAAGGATGCTCCGGTTGCTCCTAGAAGTTCATCCCGCACACTACTGAATGTGTTTGATGCCACTGCCGCACCCATGGGAATGTTTTTGGTCTCTCCCGGAAGTTTGTCCTGCACACTGTCAAATGCACCTGACACCTCGTTGTGCCAATGGGATGTTTCGGTAGCTCCCGAAAGTTCATCTCGCGTACTGTCCAACATGTCTGACGCCTCTGCTATGCCTGCAGGGATGTTCCGGTCGCTCCTAGAATGACCAAAACATCCACGTGGGTGTGGCATAGGCGTCGGACACGTTCTGCAGTGCTTGGAACAAACTTTCGGGAGTGACCGGAACATCCCCCAGGCATGGCAGAGGCTTTGGACGCATTTGGCATTGCACGAGAAGAACTTTTGGTAGTGACAAGAACATCCCCGCTGGCACAGTAGTGGAGTCATGCGTGTTCAGAAGTGTGCAGGATGAACTTATGGGAGTGGCCGGAGCGTAGCCTGGGTGTGGCGGGGCTTCTGGCGCATTGGGCAGTGCATGGGACGAACTTCTGGGAGAGACTGGAACATCCCTACAGGCATGGGTGCAGCATCCGGCGCATTCGGCAGTGCATGAGACGAACTTCCAGAAGCGACCACAACATCCCCATGGTTGCAGCACAGGCATCAGGTGCATTCGGCAGTGCATGCAACAAACATCCTGGAGTGACAGAACATCCATGCGGGCACGGCAGCGGCATCGGGTGCATCCAGCAGTGCATGGCATAAACTTCCCTGGGCCGACAGGATCACCCCTGCAGGCACTGCAGAGGCATCAGGCACGTTTGGCTGTGTGCGAGACAAACTTCCGGAAGCTACTGGAACATCCCCCCGTGACGTGGAAGAGGCTTCCGGTGCATTGGGCAGTGCATGGGATGAACTTTCTGGAGCACGAACATCCCTGTGGGCATGGCAGCTGCATTTGGCGCATTAGCCAGTGCATGGGACAAAGTTCCAGGAGCGACCAGAAAATCACCACGGGCTCAGCAGAGGTGTCGGGCACATTCGGCAGTGCTCGAGATGAACTCCCGGGAGCGACCAGAATATCCCCGCTGGCATGCGAGAGGCTTCGGGCGTGTTTGGCAGTGTTCAGGATGAACTTTCGAGATCAACCGGCACATCCCTGCAGGCATGGTAAAGGCATTGGGTGCATTCAGTAGTGCATGGGACAAACTTCCGGAAGTGACCAAAGCATGTCCGTGGCAGATGTGCAGGGGACGAACTTCCGGCAGTGACCAGAACATTCCCGTGGGCGTGGCAGCGGTGTTTGACACGTTCGGCAGTGTGTGGGACGAACTTCTGGGGGCGACCGGAACATCTCTGCGGGCATGGCAGAGGCATCGGGCGCGCTCGGCAGTGCACAGGATGAACTTCTGGGAGCAACCGGAACATCCCCGCGGGCATTGCAGCGGCATTGCCTCGCTCGGCATTGCGCGGGACAAACTTTCGAGAGCAATCACAACATCACCATGAGCACGGCAGAGGCTTTGGTCGTGTTGGACAGTGCACGGGACAAACTTCCAGGTGTGACCAGGACATCCCCGCTGGTGTGGCAGCGGCATCAGACACGTTCGGCAATACAAGGGGCAAACTTCTGGGACCAACCGGAACATACCCGCATGCACTGTAGAGGTGTCGAGCGCATTCTACAGTGCACATGACGAACTTCCGTGAGCAACCAGAACATCCCTAGAAGCGAGGCAGAGGTTTGGGTGCATTGGGCAGCGTGAGTGATGAACTAGAGGGAGCGACTAGAACATCCCCGCTGGTATGGCAGAGGTGTGGGGCACGTTCGGCAGTGCGCGGGAGGAACATTCGGGAGTGACCAAAACATCCCTGTGGGCACGGGAGAGGCATCGGGTGCGTTCGTTAGTGTGCGGGACAAACTTCCAGCTTCGACCAGAATGTCCCCATGGGCGGCACAGAGGCATCGGACGCGATGGGCAGTGTGTGAGATGAACTTCCGGAAGCTACCGGAACATTCCTGCAGGCATGGCAGTGGCATCAGGCGCATTTGGCAGTGCGTAAGATGAACTTCTGGGAGCTTTCTGGAACATCGCTGCAGGCACGGTAGAGGCATCGCGTGCATTCAGCAGTGCGTGGGGCGAACTTCTGGGAGCGACCAGTGCATGGGGCAACTTCTGCAGATGTGGCAGCAGCATTGGGTGCATTTGGCAGTGTGCATGACAAACTTTGGGGAGCGACTGGATTATGCCCGTGGGCACAGCAGAGGCTTCGGCCGTGTTGGGCAGTGCACAGGGCGAACTTCGGGAGCAACTGGAACATCCCTGCAGGTGCAGCAGAGGCTTCAGATGCATTTGGCAGGGTGCAAGATGAAATTCCTGGAGCGACCGGATCATCCCCGCTGGCGCGACAAAGGCAACAGTTGCATTTGGCAGGGCGCAGGATGAACCTCCGGGAGCAACTGGTACGTCTCTGCAGGAACGGGAGCAGCATTGGACACACTCGGCAGTGCACAGGATGAACTTTCAGGAGCGACCGGAACATCCCCGCGGGCATGGTAGAGGATTCGGGCACATTGGGCATTGCGTGGAACACTTTTGAGAGCGACCGGAACATCCCTGCAGGCACAGCATTTGTGCCGGATGAACTTCAGGGAGCAAACAGAACATCCCCGTGGGTGCCGCAGAGGTTTCGGGCACATTGGGCAGTACACGGGACGAACATCCGGGAGCAACCAGAACATACCCTTGGGCGCGGCAGAGGCTTCGGTCACATTGGGCAGTCTGTTGGACGAACCTCAGGGAGCGACCAGAATATTCCCACGGAGGCAGGTGCAGTGCACAGATGAACTTTCAGGAGCAACCAGAACATTACCATGGGCACGGCATTGGACATGTTTGGCAGTGCACGGGATGAACTTCTAGGAGTGAACAGAACATTCTCCCCAGGCACGGCAGAGGCTTTGGGCGCATTGGGCAGTGTGCGGGACAAACTTCCGGGAGCAATCGAAAAATCCCTGCAGGCTTGGTAGAGGCATGGGACGAGTTTGGCAGTGCTCGGGATGAACTTCCAGGAGTGAGCGGAACATCCCCATGGGTGTGGCAGCGACATTGGACACATTCGGCAATGGATGGGATAAACTTCCTGGACTGACTGGATTATCCCTGCAGCTGCAGCAGAGGCTTTGGGCTCATTTGACAGTGTGCGGGAGGAACTTCCGGGAGCGACCGGAACATCCCTGATGGTGCGACAGAGGCTTCAGGTGCATTGCTGAATGCCTTGGATGCCTCTGTCACACCCACAGGGGATGTTCCTATCACTCCCGGAAGTTCATCCTGCACGCTGCCAAACACGCCCGATGCGTCTGCCACACCTGCGAGGATGTTCCGAAGCTCCCGAGGTTCGTCCTGCACTGTCGAACCCCGCTCAAAGCCTCTGGCACACCGCGGGGATGCTGCGGTCACTCCCAAAAGTTTGTCCCATGCATTGCCAAACGTGCCTGATGCCTCTGCTGTTCCCACGGGGATGTTCATCCCGCGCACTGTCGAATGCATCCGATGCCTCTGCTGCTCCTGCAGGAATGTTCCAGTTGCTACCAAAAGTTCGTCATGCAAACTGCTGAACGAGCCTGACAAAGCTTCTGTGCCCGCAGGGATGGTCCGGTCGCTCCTATAAGTTCATCCCATGCACTACCGATCACGCCCAAAGCCTCTGCTGCACCTGCAGGGATGCTTTGGTCGCTCCCGGATGCTCATCTGGTGTAGTGCCGAACATGTCCAACACCTCTGCCATGCCCGAAGGAATGTTCTGGTCGCTTCCAGAAAATTGTCCTGTACAATGCTGAATGCGAATGAAGCTTGTGCCACACCTGCGGGGATGTTTCAGTCGCTCCCGGAAGTTTGTCCAAAGCAGTGCCGAACATGTCCGATGCCTCTGCTGCACCCGTGGGAATGTTCTGGTTGCTCTCGGATGTTTATCCTGTGCACTGCCAAATGTGCCCGATGCCTCTGCCAAGCCTGCAGTGATGATCTGGTCACTCCCAGAAGCTCATCCCGCTGATGGCCGAACGCACCTGACACATTTGCATTGCCTGCAGGGATGTTCCGTTTGCTCCTGGAAGTTTGTCCCGAGCACTGCTGAACACGTTCGATGCCTCTGCCGAGCATGCAGGGATTTTTCGGTCGCTCCCAAAAGTTCATCCAGTGCATGACCAAATGGGTTTGATGCCTCTGTCTTGCCCGCAAAGATTTTCTGGTTGCTTTTGGAAGTTTGTCTCGTGCACTGCAGAATGTGCCCAACTCCTCAGTCTCGCCCATAGGGATGTTCAGGTCACTCCCGAAAGTTTGTCCCATGTGCAGTCCAACCTGCCTGAAGCTTCTGCCATGCCCGCAGGGATGTTCTGATCGCTCCTGAAAGTTCCTCGCCACACTGCCAAAAGCGCTTGACACCTCTGTTGCACCTGCAGGGATGTTCTGGTCACTCACCAGTAGCTGTAGAAGGATTTGCATTAAGAGTCCTAGTCCTAGAAGGATAAGCCAAGAGGAAGTCCAGTAGCTGTAGAATACAAGATAAGGTAGGAATTCTAGTCTAGGTAGAAATTCAAGAAAGACCAAGAATCCTAGTAGGATTAGGACACAAAGGATAAGGTCTATCTTGATAATGTTTTATTTGACTTAGAAAAGCTTGTTGACTTAGGAAAACATATCCTAAGTGGATAAGGAACCCAAGTACTAGTTAAATTAGGATAAGGCCATCTTAGGACTATAAATACAGCCCATTATTTGTGAGGAGCTCATAAGCTACGAATTTTGTTATTTTCTCATTCATTAATCAAGAATCAAAGGTAAGCATTCTTGCTCACATTCTTGTTTATATTTCGGTTATCTTTTAAGAGTTGTCTTGAGATAACTTGGGCTTAAGTTAAGGTTAAGAGTTGTCTTCCTTGCTTAAGAGATAAGGTTGAAGTTAAGAGTTGTCTTCTTCAACCAAGGCAAGTTGTGATAGGTTTAAGAGTTGTCTTGCCTATCCAACATATCTTTATATATATGTTAGTTAACCCGAAGGACAGCTTAGGGGATATAAAATAAGAAAAGAACTCAAGAATCAAACGGGACAGCAAGTTAGGAAGGATTCCAGTAGGCGTGCTGACCCCTAAGGTGTAGAAAAGTTGGGGAAAAAAATCGGGACCCCAACACTCTGCCACACTGCGGGGATGTTCTGGTCGCTTTCGGATGTTCATCCCAAGCACTGCCAAACATGTACGCCGCCTCTGCCAAGCCTGCAGGGATGATCCGGTCGCTTCCAAAAGTTCATCCTGTGCACAGCAGAATGCACCCACTGCCTCTGCCGCTCGTGTGGAGATGTTCTGGTTACTCCTGGAAGTTCATCCCAAGCACTGCCAAATGCGTCCAATGCCTATGCCGAGCCTGCTGGGATTTTTCTGTTGCTCCCGAAGTTTATCCCGTGCACTGCCCAATGCACCTGAAGCCTCTGAAGCGCCAGTGGGGATGTTCCAGTCACTCCTGGAAGTTCGTCCCGTGCACTGTAGAGCACGTCCAATGCTCCTGCTGCGCCCACGTGGATCTTCTTGTGGCACCCAGAAGTTCATCCTGTGCACTGCTGAATGCGTCCAATGCCACTGCCAGGCCCACAGGGATGTTCTGGTCGCTCTTGGGAGTTCGTCTCATGCACAGCCGAATGTGCCAGATGCCTCTGCCACACCTGCAGGGATGCTCCGATCGCTCGCGAAAGTTCATCCCACGCACTACCGAACGTGCCTGACACTGCTGTTGGACCCATGGCAATGTTCCGCTCGCTCACTGCTGCACCCTGCAGGGATGTTCCAGAGGTTCCAAGAATTTTGTCCCGCAAACTGCCCAATGCGCCCGAAGCCTCTGCCATGCTTGGAAGTTCATCATGTGCACTGAAAAACGTGTCCAACGCTGCTGCTGCACCTGCAGGGATGTTCCGGTCACTCCTGGAAGTTCATCCCTGCACTACCCAATGCCCCAAAAGCCTCTGCCACACTCGTGGGGATGTTCCAGTTGCTCCCAGAAGTTTGTCCCTGAGCACAGCCGAACACGTCCGATGCCTCTACTGAGCCCACAGGGATTTTCTGGTTGCTCCCAGAAGTTTATCCCGCGCACGCCCAAACATACACAATGACTCTGCTGTGCCTTCGGAGATGTTCTGGTGCCCCCCAGAAGTTTGTCCTGCAAGCTACCAAATGCGCCCGATGCCCAGGCACAGCAGAGGTGTCGTGTGCAAGACGAACTTCTGGGAGTGACCAGAAATATTCCCGTGGTCGTGGCAGCTGTGTCGGACACATTTGGCACTGCACATGATAAGCTTCTAGGAGAGATCGGAACTTCCCAGTGCGGCAGAGGCATCTGGCGCGTTTGGCAGTGAGCAGGACAAACTTTGGGGAGCGACTGGAACATCTCTTCGGGCACGGCAGAGGCGTCGAGCACATTCGGCATTGCATGGGGCAAACTTAGAAGAGCAACCAGAACATCTCGGCAGGCATATCAGAGGCGTGGGGCGCATTTGGCAGTGCGCGGGATGAACTTTTGTGTGTGACCAGAACATTCCCATGGGCGTGGCAGCGGTGTCAGACACATGTGGCAGTGTGCAGGACAAACTTCCTGGGGTGACGGAATATCCCCACGGGAGCGGAAGAGGCTTCAGACGTGTTGGTCAGTGTGGGGGACTAACTTATGGGAGCGACTGGAACAACCCCGCAGGCACGGCATAGGTGTCGGGCACATTCGACAATGCGTAGGATGAACTTCTGGGAGCAACCGGAAAATCTCTGCAGGGTTACCAGAGGCATCAACCGCATTAGGCAGTCCATGGGACGAACTTCCAAGAGCGACCAGAACATTCCCGCGGGCGTGGCAGTGGCATCGGGCATGTTCGGCAGTGCATAAGACAAATTTCCCAGAGCGACCGGAACATCCCTGCAGGCATGGTAGGGGCTTTGGGCACATTGTGAAGTGCAGGGGGACGAACTTCTGCGTGCGACTGGAACATCCCCATGGGCATGGCCGCTGTGTTGGAAATGTTCAGCAGTGCACAGGACGAACTTCCGGCAGTAACAAGAACATCCCAGCAGGCGCAGCAGAGGCTTGAGGCACGTTTGGCAGTGCATGGGACGAACTTCCGGAAGTGACCAAAACAAACCCGCGAGTGCGGTAGGGGCATCGAGCACATTCGGCAGTGCATGGAACAAACTTCTGTGAGCAACCGAAACATCCCCGCAGGCACGGCAGAGTCTTTAGGCATGTTGGGCTGTGCACGGGACAAACTGCCACCAGCGACCAGAACATCGCTGCAGTCGCGGCGGCGGCATCAGGCTATTTTGCAGTGTGCGGGACAAACTTCCGGAAGCAACCGGAACAACCTGGCCGGCATGGCAGTGGCATCAGGTGCATTGGACAGTGTGCGGGACAAACTTCGGAGACCGACAGGAACAACCCCGTGGGCACGGCAGCTACATCGGGTGCATTCGGCTGTGCACGAGACGTACTTCTGGAAGTGACATGAACATCCCTGTGGGCATGGCAGAGAGTCGGCATTTGGCAGCATGCAGGATGAACTTTCAGGAGCTACAGGAACACCCCCCCGGGCATGGAAGGCACTTCCCGCACATTGGACGGAGTGCGGGACGAACTACTGGGAGCAATTGGAAGTTCCCCGCACGTGCAGCAGAGGCCTCGAGCACGATCTGCAGTGCGTGGGATGAACTTCTGAGAGGTATTGGAACATCCCCCTGGCACAGCAGAAGCTTCTGGTGCATTAGGTAGTGCGTGGTACGAACTTCCAGCATCAACCGGAATATCCCTGCAGGCACGGCAGAGGCATTGAGGCATGTTTGGCGGTGTGTGGGATGAACTGCCGGGAGAGACCGGAACAAACCCGCGGGTGCAGCAGAGGCATCGGGCGCATTTGGCAGTGCATGGAAACAAACTTCTGTGAGTGACCGAAACATCCCCGCAGGCACGGCAGAGGCATCAGATGCGTTAGGCAGTCCACACTACAAACTTCTGGGAGCGACGAGAACATTCCCACAAGCACTGCAGTGGGGTCGGGCACATTTGTTAGTGTGCGGGACAAACTTCTAGGATCAACTAGAACATCCACGCTGGCATGGCAGATTGTTGAGAACCTAAGTATGAAGGAAAGGCAATGGGCAGAAAATGGGGCGACAAAGGAGAGCATGGGCCAGAAAATGTGCATAACAAGAGTGGCAACAGAAAGTATGCAGCCCAGCAGTGAAGCCCAACCAGTATTTGACTTAATCTAATTAATGTAGGACACTCATGATGAGTTCCAGTAGCAATAGGATAGTCGCGACAAGAAGAATTCTAAGGGCAGAAGGATATGCATTCAAAGTCCTAGTCCTAGAAGGATAAGCCAAGAGGAAGTCCAGCTGCTGTAGAAAACAAGATAAAGTAGGAATTCTAGTCTAGGTAGGAATTCAAGAAAGACCAAGAATCCTAGTAGGATTAGGACACAAAGGATAAGGTCTATCTTGATAATGTTTTATTTGACTTAGAAAAGCTTGTTGACTTAGGAAAACATATCCTAAGTGGATAAGGAACCTAAGTACTAGTTAAATTAGGATAAGGCTGTCTTAGGACTATAAATACAGCCCATTATTTGTGAGGAGCTCATAAGCTACGAATTTTGTTATTTTCTCATTCATTAATCAAGAATCAAAGGTAAGCATTCTTGCTTCTATTCTTGTTTATATTTCGGTTATCTTTTAAGAGTTGTCTTGAGATAACTTGGGCTTAAGTTAAGGTTAAGAGTTGTCTTCCTTGCTTAAGAGCTAAGGTTGAAGTTAAGAGTTGTCTTCTTCAACCAAGGCAAGTTGTGATAGGTTTAAGAGTTGTCTTGCCTATCCAACATATCTTTATATATATTAGTTAACCCGAAGGACAGCTTAGGGGATATAAAATAAGAAAAGAACTCAAGAATCAAACGGGACAGCAAGTTAGGAAGGATTTCAGTAGGCGTGCTGACCCCTAAGGTGTAGAAAAGTTGGGGAAAAAATCGGGACCCCAACAAATTGGTGCTTTCGTTGAGAGATCAGCACAACCACCAGTTTATAAGAAGCACAATCACCCTACAAATTAGTGCTCTAGTTGAGACAGCAGCACAAATACCATCAATTGCAAGGCATCGAGGTTACCATGTCATCTCGGCAGCATTCACCCTCACTACAACAGCGAACTAAGGAGGACTTTGGAAGAATTCTGACCTTAGAGAGGAACCGACGCTTACTCAATGACCAGGTAAGTGATATCAAACATCAATTATCTTCTATCATCCATTCTCTTGAGCAATTGAAGAGAGACACACCACGAGTGGCTGGAAAACAAGTCAAATCTGAGAAAGCCAGGAGCAGTATACTGCCACAGCAACCTAGAAGGCTGCATTCGGAGGAAGATTTTCACCATGAGCAACTTTCCTCTCAAGAAAGGGGGAGAGTGCACATGAGTCTAGGGTGCAGAAGGGAGGTGCCACCGAATTTGCACCAGCCCCATGACCCCTATGATGAATACAGCGACGATGAGGTCTTGGATCGAAGGCCAGCAGCGTGGCAACCAAGGAGAATGCAGAGTTGTCATGAGGCAGAACGTTGGCAGACAAATAGGAGAGAGGAATGGAAACACTACGACAGCCCAAGCCACTACACTAAGCCTAAGGTAAAAATCGAATTCCCAACCTTTGAGAAAGGGGATCCAACCGAATGGATCTCCAAGGCTGAGTTCTATTTTGAGAAACAAGGTGTTGAGAGGGGTGAAAGGGTTGATTTTGCATCCTGTCACCTATGCGGGAGAGCCAACCAATGGTGGCGTCAGCTTAAGGCCACCTATGGCGAAAGAAGGTAGAAGGATTGGCTGGACAAGGTTCACGCAAGAATTGATGGACAGATTTGGCCCATCCAGCATCACAAATATTTGTCCCAAGTTTGATGGGAACCAAGTCTTTCCTTCATCAAATTCGGAGAGTTCTGCACCAGTTCAGAACTTAGAATTCTCATCTCTGCCTCCTGAGATGCCAATCTGGAGAACAAGCGAAGACGTTTCATCACCAACAATTCCAGTTGATGACAGTAGAGGAAAAGAATTATGCACAGGAGATGCATATGCACTTTCAGATGATTGCGACGCTAAGGACACAAGTGTTTCAGGACAGGACTTGGATGTCAAGATAAAGATGCAGATGTCTTGTGACGAGTCGAATAATGCATCTACCAAACATCCTGATTCATCTATTCAGATCGAAGGACTTGTTGATCTTTCACGGACAGATTCACATGCTGCAAGAGATCAGACCTTTAAACCATTCGTTGGTCAAACTGAAGCGAAAAATATGCTTAGCATACAGCAAGCTTTACAAGGCACAAATATTGATCAAACGCCATCATCTGCACCTGTTTTAGACCCTCAATTCCCTGGACAGAATGAGGATTATTTGGGTTGCAGCTTGAACACTGAAGATCTAGACATTCCATGCAATAGGTCAGGTGTTCTGGACAGCAACCCCATTGCCAGCACAAATGCCCAAAGCCGCATGGACAGCGAGGAGGAAGCTGAGGCAGTACACTCCCCAGATCATGCAGAAGAAGGCAAAATCAACTTGCATGCAGTAGGGGCAACCACAAAGCCTACTGCAATAAGGTTGTTCACAACCATTAACGGCAAAAACATTTTGGTGTTGATAGATAGTGGAGCTACTCATAACTTTCATCAACACAAAACTGGTCAAAACACTCCAGCTATGTCCGAAAAGGATTACACCCTTTGAGGTAAGAGTGGCAAGCGGACAGAAGCTCAAGTGTGTGCAAGTTATCAAGGCAACAGCTACGCAGATTCAAGGAGTCAAGATAAAGGCAGAACTGCATGTGTTAGCCTTGGCAGGCCTTGATGTGGTTTTAGGCAACGCTTGGCCTAAAACCATAGGCAAGATAATGTTTCGACTACCAATCCATGGCCATGCACTTCCAATGGAAGGGAAAAGACTGCACATGGGAGGCATCCACCACCAATGCAGCACATCATTGTGAGGTAAGTACCCTTGAACGATATACAGAAAAAGGGCACAATGTTTTGTGATTCTCATGGCCACAAAAGAAAGAAAACACAGCCGAAACATCCTACACACGAAGACATACCAAGAGGAGTAAGGGATCTTTTGGAGCAATTCAGAGATGTCTTAGGAGAGCCACAAGGACTACCACCCTCAAGACATTACGACCATGCCATCCCATTAATCGACGAAACCAAGGCGATTAATGTAGCACCTTACCGGTATGCACACTTCCAAAAGAACGAGATCGAAAGACAAGTGGAAGAGATGCTACAGCAAGGTATTATCCGACCTAGCACCTCACCCTTTTTCTTCTCCCATTCTACTTGTTAGAAAGAAAGACGGAAACTTGGAGGTTTTGCACCGATTATCGGGCACTCAACCAAGCAACTGTCAAGGATCGTTTTTCGATCCCAACAATTGATGATATGCTGGACGAGTTACATGGAGCAAAGCTGTTCACCAAGCTGGATCTCAAGGTCGGATATCATCAAGTACGCATGAAAGAAGAGGACGTGCAGAAGACAGCATTTCGGACTCATAGTGGACACTACGAGTACCTAGTCATGCCGTTTCGGACTATGCAACGCACCCTCCACCTTTCAAGCGGCCATGAATGACATCTTCAAACCTTACTTGCGCAGGTTTGTTTTAGTTTTCTTCGATGACATTTTGGTCTATTCTAGGAACCATAATGATCACATAGAACACTTAGCAAAAGTGCTAGAAGTGTTAAGAAGAAATCATTTTGTCATCAAGCCATCCAAGTGCACATTCATGCAAGAGGAGCTTGAATACCTCGGTCACATCATATCCGAAGAAGGAGTGAAGGTAGACCAACGAAAAATAGGAGCCATGCAAACATGGCCAACTCCAAAGAATGTCACAGAACTTAGAGGATTTCTAGGTTTGACAGGCTACTATCGCCGATTTGTTCGCAAATACGGTGCCATAGCAAAACCACTAACGGATTTGCTAAAGAAAGACGGATTCCTATGGACAGAGAAGAGTGAAGATGCATTCAAGTTGTTGAAGCAAGCTATGTGTGAGACACCCAGTGTTAGCACTGCCTGACTTCAACCAAACTTTCGAGCTTCACACTGACGCATGTCAAGATGGAATAGGTGCTGTCCTGAGTCAAGCCGGAAGACCTATTGCATACATGAGCAGAGTCTTAGGGCCCATGAAAAAGGAATGGTCAGTATACGCCAAGGAGATGTTAGCCATCATCCATGCAGTCAAGGTATGGCGACCTTACCTTCTTGGGAGGAAATTCTTGATCATTACAGATCAACAACCCTTGAGAAGCCTCAGAGAGCAGAAAACTACCACACCAGAGCTGCAAAAGTTCCTTGTCAAGTTGCTGGGATACGAGTATGAAATAATCTACAAACCTGGCAAGGAAAACAAGGTGGCAGGCACATTGTCCAGAAGCAATGGAGGTCAAGCGTTATGGACAGTATGTGAGCCTAATGACGCGTGCCTTACTGCCATTAGCAGAGCAAAGTGGAATGTATGGACAGAAATCAAAGAGGCAATGGAGATTGATCCTCACAGACAAGAGCATGCCAAGAAGATTAAGAATTTTGACGTTAAGGTTAGTAAATTCACCCTAAGAATGGATATATTTGGCACAAACAGCAGCTGTATGTACCAAACATACCGACACTAAGGGGGAAGATATTAAATCACTTCCAAACCTCACGGGAAGGAGGACATCACATGCGGATCAAGCTATACTTTTGGTCGAAAACATTCAAGGCAAAAGGTAAGAAGAAAAACAGCAGTTGTGACATTTGCCCATGGATAAAACCAGAAGATTGCAAGACCAAAGGATTGCTACAACCTTTACGATTACCCCTACAAGTTTGGGAAGACTATAATAACATCCAGCAGCAGTTTTCTAACTTTCACCTTGAGGACAAGGTGAGTCTTCAAGAAAGGGGGATTGTTGAGAACCTAAGTATGAAGGAAAGGCAATGGGCAGAAAATGGGGCGACAAAGGAGAGCATGGGCCAGAAAATGTGCATAACAAGAGTGGCAACAGAAAGTATGCAGCCCAGCAGTAAAGCCCAACCAGTATTTGACTTAATGCTAATTAATGTAGGACACTCATGATGAGTTCCAGTAGCAATAGGATAGTCGCGACAAGAAGAATTCTAAGGGCAGAAGGATATGCATTCAAAGTCCTAGTCCTAGAAGGATAAGCCAAGAGGAAGTCCAGCTGCTGTAGAAAACAAGATAAAGTAGGAATTCTAGTCTAGGTAGGAATTCAAGAAAGACCAAGAATCCTAGTAGGATTAGGACACAAAGGATATGGTCTATCTTGATAATGTTTTATTTGACTTAGAAAAGCTTGTTGACTTAGGAAAACATATCCTAAGTGGATAAGGAACCTAAGTACTAGTTAAATTAGGATAAGGCTGTCTTAGGACTATAAATACAGCCCATTATTTGTGAGGAGCTCATAAGCTACGAATTTTGTTATTTTCTCATTCATTAATCAAGAATCAAAGGTAAGCATTCTTGCTTCTATTCTTGTTTATATTTCGGTTATCTTTTAAGAGTTGTCTTGAGATAACTTGGGCTTAAGTCAAGGTTAAGAGTTGTCTTCCTTGCTTAAGAGCTAAGGTTGAAGTTAAGAGTTGTCTTCTTCAACCAAGGCAAGTTGTGATAGGTTTAAGAGTTGTCTTGCCTATCCAACATATCTTTATATATATTAGTTAACCCGAAGGACAGCTTAGGGGATATAAAATAAGAAAAGAACTCAAGAATCAAACGGGACAGCAAGTTAGGAAGGATTTCAGTAGGCGTGCTGACCCCTAAGGTGTAGAAAAGTTGGGGAAAAAATCGGGACCCCAACAAATGGGCAGTGCATGGGACAAATTTCAGGGAGTGACCACAAAATACTCACGGGCTTGGCAGCGGTGTCAGATGCATTCGGCAGTGTCATGACAAACTTCTGGGAGCGACTGGAACATCCCCGTGGGTGCGGCAGCGGCGTCCCGGCATGCTCAGCTGTGTGCCGGAACATAACCACGGGCGTGGCAGAAACGTCGGGCGCATTCAGCCATGCATGGGATGAATTTCTGGGTGCAACCGGAACATCCCTGCAAGCGCGGCAGCAGTGTCGGACGAGTTCGGCAGTCCACGCGATGAACTTCTAGGTGTGACCGGAATATCCCCGCAGGCTCGGCAGAGGTGGTAAACTGTTCAGCAGTGCTCAGGATGAACTTTTGCGAGTGACTGGAACATCCCCACGGGCGCGGCAGTGGAGTCGGACACATTCAGCAGTGCATGGGACAAACTCTTGGGAGTGACCGGAACATCCCTGCAGAGCGGGAGAGACTTCATGCATTGGGCAGTGCGTGGGACGAGCTTCCGAGAATGACCAGAACATCCCCAGGGCACAGCAGATGCGTCAGGCATGTTCAGTAGTGTGCAGGATGAACTTCCGGGAGTGACCCAAACATCCTTGCGGGCTTGAGCAGCGCCGTCAGGCGTGTTCGGCAGTGCGCGGATGAACTTCTGGGAGCGACCGGAACATCCCCGCAGGCACGGATGAGGCTTCTGGTGCATTGGGTAGTACGCAGGACGAACTTCCAGGTGCGACCAGAACATCCCCACAGGCACAGTATAGGCTTCTGGTGCGTTGGCAGTGCACGGTATGAACTTCTGGGAGCAACCGTTAATTCCCCACGGGCTCAGCAGAGGCATCGGATGCATTCGGCAGTGCTTGGACAAACATCCAGGAGCAACCGGAACATCCCTGAAGGCGTGGCAGAGGTGTTGGGCATGTTCGGCCGTGCCCGCGGGAATGTTCAGTCGCTCCCGGAAGTTCGTCCTGCACACTGCCAAACGTGCCCGATGCCTCTACTGCACCTACAGGGATGTTCTGGTTGGTCATGGAAGTTCATCTTGCATACTGCCAAATGCTCATTATGCTGCTGCTGCACCCACAGGGATGTTCCAGTTGCTCCCTGAAGTTCGTCCCACGGACTGCTGAATGCAACCGACTACTCTGCCGTGCCTACAGGGATGTTCCATTTGCACTCAGAAGTTCATCCCGTGCACTGCTGAATGTGCCTGAAACCTCTGTCGAGCCTGTAGGGATGTTTCGGTCACTCCCGGAAGTTTTTCCGGCACACTGTCCAACATGCCCAAAGCCTCTGCGGTGCCTGCAGGGGAATTTTTGATCGATCTGGGAAGTTCGTTCCGAGCACTGCTGAATGCTGCAAGCCTCAGCTGAGCCTGCTGGGATTTTCCGGTCGCTTCTGAAGTTCATCCCATGCACTGCCGAAGCACCCGATGCCACGGCTGCGCACACGGAATGTTCCGGTTGCTCCAGGAAGTTTGTCACACACACTGCCAAACGCGCCCGACGACTCTACTGCACCTGCAGGGATGTTCTGGTTGCTCATGGAAGTTTGTCCCGTGTACTGCCGAATGCTCCCAATGCTGCTGCCATGCCTGCAGGGATGCTCTGGTCACTCCCCAAAGTTCGTCCCGCAGACTGCCGAATGCAACCAACTCCTCTGCTGCACCCGTGGGGATTTTCGGTTGCTCCTGGAAGTTTGTCCCCACACACTGCCAAACGCGTCCAACGCCGCTGCTGCACCCATGGGGATGTTTGGGTCACTTCCGGAAGTTCATCCCATGACTGCACCCGAAGCCTCTGCCACGCCCTGCAGGGATGTTCCGGTCAATCCAGAAGTTCATCCCGCGCACTGTCGAACACGCTGAATGCCGCTGCTGGGACCGAGGGGATGTTCCGGTCGCTCCTGGAAGTTCGTCCCACACACTGGCGAATGCCGCTGCTGCCCGTGGGATGTTCTGATCACTCCCGAAGTTTGTCCCCGCACTGCCAAAGCGGCCGACGCCTCTGCCATGCCCGGGGATGTTCTGGTCACTCCCAGAAATTTGTCTCGAGCACTGCCGAATGCGTCCGACGCCTCTGCCGAGCCCATGGAGATTTTCTGGTTTCTCCTGGTAGATCATCCATTGCACTGCCAAAACATGCCGAAAGCCGCTGCCACACCCATGGGGATGTTCCGGTCGCTTCCAGAAGTTCGTCCCATGCACTGCCGAACGTGTCCAACTCGCTGCTGCACCTGCAGGGATGTTCCTATCACTCCCAGAAGTTTGTCCCATGCACTGCGACCTAAGCCTCTGAGCCCGGGGATTTTCGCTCTGAAGTTTGACCCACGCACTGACAAACGCTTCAAGCCACTGCTGCACCCGCGGGGATGTTACAGTCACTCCTGTAAGTTCATCCCGCACGCTGCCAACTGTGCCCGAAGCCTCTGCCGAGCCCGCTGGGATTTTCTGGTCACTCTTGGAAGTTCATCCCACGCACTGCCAAACGTGCCCAACACTCTGCCAAGCCCGCGGGGATGTTCTGGTCGCTCCCAGAAGTTTGTCCCATGCACTGCCAAACGTGTCCGACACCTATGCCACGCCCGTGGGGATGTTCCGGTCACTACCGGAAGTTCATCTTGTGCACTACCGAATGCGCCCGATGCCACTGCCGCGCCCCGGAGGGATGTTCTGGTCGCTACCCAAAGTTTGTCCCGAGCACTGCCAAACATGCCCGACGCCTCTGCCGCACACGTGGGGATATTCCGTCGCTCCTGGAAGTTCATCCCGAGCACTGCCCAATGCGTTTCGACACCTCTCCTAAGCCCGCGGGGATTTTCCGGTCAGCTCCTTGAAGTTCATCTTGCACACTGCCGAATGCACCCCAAGCCTCGGCTGCACCTGCAGGGATGTTCTGGTCACTCCCGGATGTTTGTCCTGAGCCCTGCCGAACGCGTTCAATGCCTCTGCCGAGCCCACGGGGATGTTCTGGTCACTTCCAGAAGTTTGTCCCGTGCACAGCCAAAGCGCCCGACGCCTTTGCCACGCTCGCAGGGATGTTCCAGTCGACCTAGAATTTTGTCCCGAGCACTACCGAGTGCATCCGACACCTCTGCTGAGCCCACGGGGATTTTATGGTCGCTCCCAGAAGTTCTACCAGCACTGCTGAAGCACCCAAAGCCTCTACTGTGCCTGCAGAGATGCTCCAGTCGATCCCGGAAGTTTGTACCGTGCACTGCCCAATGAACCTAAAGCCTCTGCCGCCTGCTGGGGATGTTCCAGTCACTCCCAAAAGTCCATCCCGTGCAATGCCAAACGTGCCTGATGCCTCTGCCAGGCTCACAGGGATGTTCCGGTCGCTCCCTGAAGTTCGTCTCGATACTGCCGAACGCATCCGATGCCTCTGCCAAGCCCATGGGGAATTTTCGGTCGCTCCTGGAAGTCTCAGTCCCATGCATACTGCTGAATGTGCACCGATGCCTGCTGCCGATGCCCTGCGAGGATGTTCTGGTCGCTCCCGGAAGTTCGTCATGTGCACTGGCGAATGTATCCGACTCCACTGCCGCACCTGCGGGAATGTTCCAGTCACTCCCGGAAGTTCATCTCGAGAACTGCCGAACACGTGCAATGCCTCTGCGAGCCCGCGGAGATATTCCGGTCTCTCCAGGAAGTTCATCCTGCACACTGCTGAACTGTCCTAATGTCATTGCTGTGCCCTGCAGGGATTTTTGGGTTGCTCCTGGAAGTTCATCCTGCACACTGCTGAACATGCCTGACACCTCTGCCATGCCCACGTGGATGTTCTGGTCGCTCCACAAAGTTCATACCAAGCACTGCCAAAATGAGTCTGACGCCTCTGCCGAGCCATGGGATGTTCGTTGCTCCCAGAAGTTCATCCCGTGCACTGCTGAACGCACCCAATGCCGCTGTCACGCCCGTGGAGATAATCTGGCTGCTTCCAGAAGTTAGTCCTGCACACTGGTGAACATGCCTGACGCCTCTGCTGCACCCACGGGGATGTTCTGGTTGCCCTTGGAAGTTCGTCCCATGCACTGCCCAACACGCCCGCAGCCTCTGCTGCGCCCATGTGGATGTTCCAGTTGTTCTCGGATGTTTATTCCATGCAGTGCCCCAACGTGCCTGATGCCCCAGCCACGCCTGCAGTGATGTTCCAGTCGCTCCCAGTAGTTCGTCCCGAGCACTGACGAACATGTTCAATGCTGCTACCATGCCTGCAGGTTTTTTCCAGTCGCTCCCAGAAGTTCGTCCCAAGCACTGCCAAACTTGTCTGGTGCCTCTGCTGAGCCAGCGGGGATGTTCTGGTCGCTCGTGGAAGTTTGTCCCGAGCACTGCCCAACGTGCCCGATGCCTCTTCTGCGCCCGTGGGGATGTTCCGGTCACTCCCGGAAGTTCGCACCCATACACTGTTCAATGCACCTGAAGCCTCTGCCATGCCCGAGTGGATGTTCGGTCACTCCCAGAAGTTCATCCTGTGCACTAATGAACACACTTGACACCTCTTCTCGCGCCTGCAGGGATGTTCAGGTCGCTCAAGGAAGATTGTCCCACGCATTGCCAAACATGCTTGAAGCCTCTGCCACACCCACTGCGATGTTCCAGTCGCTCCTGGAAGTTTGTCTCGCACACTGCCGAACGTGTCCACTGCCGCTGCCATGCCTGCAGTGATGTTCCGGTCACTCCTGGAAGTTTGTCCCGTGCACTGCCAAACACGGCCCATGACCCAGCCGCGCCCGCTTGGATGTTACAGTCGCTCCCAGAAGTTTGTACCTCGCATTGCCAAACATGCTTGACACCGCTGTCGCAGAATGCACTTGACACCTCTGCTGTGCCTGCGGGAATGTTCCAATCGCCCCTTGAAGTTCATCGCAAGCACTTCCAAACGTGTCCGACGCCTCTGCCAAGCATGCAGGGATTTTCCAGTCGCTCTCGGAAGTTCATCCTGTACACAGCCAAATGCGTCCGACACCTCTGTCTTGCCTGCAGGGGATTTTCTGGTTGCTCCCAGAAGTTCATCCCGTGCACAGCCCAACTGAATCGAAGCCTCTGCCACGCCCGGGGGGATGTTCCTGTCGCTCCCAAAAGTTCATCCCCCGCACTATTTATCACACCTGACACCTTTGCCGTGCCCGCGAGAAAGTTCTGGTCACCCCCGAAAGTTCGTCCAGCAGGTGCGTTTGGCAGTTCACAAGACGAACTTCCTGGAGTGACCGGAACATCCCACGGGCACAGCAGTGGCATCAGATACATTCGTGTTGAGGACCTTAAGAGGCAAAGGGAGCATGAGTGAATGCAAAGAGGCGCCAAGCAGAAAAAATGTGGCAGCAATAGGCCAGAAGGTGTGCACAACAAGCTTGGACGCAGCATGCAGTGAAGCATGGCCAGGTGCTGACTCTGTCCTAATTGACCACGGACATCCAAGTCAAGAAGGACACCAGAATTGGCAGGACATGCATGATGCAATCCGAGCAGGAGAAGGACATGTACGGCATGAAGAACTCCAGTAGCAGAAGGACATCATGGGAGGTTTAGCTTCAACGAGATGATCACGTCTAGGAGAAGTCTGGAATGAAGGACAGCCATATGGAGAATCTAAGGGCAGAAGGATATGCATTCAGAGTCCTAGTCCTAGAAGGATTAGGCAAGAGGAAGTGCAGCTGCTGTAAAATACAAGATAAGGTAGGAATTCTAGTCTAAGTAGAAATTCAAGAAAGACCAAGAATCCTAGTAGGATTAGGAAACATTTGGATAAGGTCTATCTTGATAATGTTTTAGTTGACTTAGAAAAGCTTGTTGACTTAGGAAAACATATCCTAAGTGGATAAGGAACCTAAGTACTAGTTAAATTAGGATAAGGCTGTCTTAGGACTATAAATACAGCCCATTATTTGTGAGGAGGACATAAGCTACGAATTTTGTTATTTTCTCATTCATTAATCAAGAATCAAGGTAAGCATTCTTGCTCACATTCTTGTTTATATTTTCAGTTATCTTTTAAGAGTTGTCTTGAGATAACTTGGGCTTAAGATAAGGTTAAGAGTTGTCTTCCTTGCTTAAGAGCTAAGGTTGAAGTTAAGAGTTGTCTTCTTCAACCAAGGCAAGTTGTGATAGGTTTAAGAGTTGTCTTGCCTATCCAACATATCTTTATATATATTAGTTAACCCGAAGGACAGCTTAGGGGATATAAAATAAGAAAAGAACTCAAGAATCAAACGGGACAGCAAGTTAGGAAGGATTCCAGTAGGCGTGCTGACCCCTAAGGTGTAGAAAAGTTGGGGAAAAAAATCGGGACCCCAACACACTGTCTCGCCTGCGGGGACGTTAAAGTTGCACCCGGAAGCCTCTGCGTGCCCAGGGGGATGTTCCACTAGCTCCCAAAAGTTCATCCTGCACACTGCAAAGGTGCCTTACACCTTCGCCACACCTGTGGGGATGTTCCGGTCGCTCCCGGAAGTTTGTACCGTGCACTGCCCAATGCACCCAAAGCCTCTGCCACCCCCACGGGGATGTTCTGGTCAGTCCTGGAAGCTTGTCGCGTGCACTGCCAAGAATGTCGGACACTGCAGCCATGCCCACAGGGATGTTCAAGTCACTCCCGGAAGTTCATCCCCCGCACTGTAAAATGTGCCCAATGCCTCTGTTACACTCGTGGGGATGTTTTGGTCACTCCCTGAAGTTCTGCTGTCGCTGTGCCCACTGGGATGTTACGGTCACTCATCAAAGTTCGTACCATGCACTGTCAAACATGCTGACATCTCTGCTGCACCTACGGGGATGTTGTGGCTGCTCCCAGAAGTTCGCCCTGCGCACTGCTGAATGTGTCCAATGCTGCTGTTGCACCCACGGGGATGTTTCGGCCGCTCCCAGAAAGTTTGTTCTGTGCACTGCAGAATGCACCCAAATGCATCTGCTGTACCTACAGGGATGTTCCATTAACTCCTGAAAGTTAGTCCTGCGCTCTTCCAAATGTGCTCAAAGCATCTGCCATGCCCGTGGTGATGTTCTGGTCGCTCCAGAAGTTCGTCCTGAGCACTGCTGAATGCATCAGACACCTCTGCCGCACCCGCAGGGATGCTCCGGTCGCTCCTGAAAGTTCATCCTGCACACTGCCAAACATGCCAAGTGCCTCTTCTGCGCCCTGCCAGGATGTTTTGGTCGCCTCCGAAAGTTCATCGCACGCGCTGCCGAACGCAACCTGCACCTTTGCCATGCCCACGGGTATATTCTAGTTGCTCCTGGAAGTTTGTCCCAAACACTGCCAAATGCGTCTGATGCCTCTGCTGCACCCATGGGGATGTTCCGGTCACTCCCACACGTTCGTCCCAGCACTGCCAAATGTGCCCAGTGACTCTGCAGCGCGCATGAGGATGTTCTGAATTCTCCCAGAAGTTTGCCCATGCGGTACTGAATGCAACCGACGCCTGTACCTCGCCCGCGGGGATGTTTTGGTCGCTCCTGCAAATTCATCCCGTTCAATGCCCAACATGCCGAAGCCTTTGCTGCTCCCTGCAGGGATGTTCTGGTCGCTCCAGAGTTTGTCCCGCGCACTGCCGAACTGTTGAGGACCTTTGGAGGCAAAGGGAGTGTGAGAGAATGCGCGCAAGGCGCCAGGCAGCAAGAGAGGCAGCAACAGGCCAGCAAGTGTGCGCAACAAGCCTGCACGCAGCAAGCAGTGAAGCATGGCCAGGTTCTGACACAGTCCTAATCAATTGCGAAAATCAAAGCCAAGAAGAAGACCAGCATTGGCAGGACACGCAGGAAGCAATCCGAGCAGGAGAAGGAGAGTGACGGCGTGAAGAACTCCAGCAGCAGCAGGATGTCTTGAAAGGTTTACTTCAGCAAGATGACCACGCCAAAGAGAAGTCTTGGAGAGGAAGGACGCCACAGCAGAAGTCTAATCCAAGAAGGAAACGGCAAAGAAGAAGTCAGCAGCTGTAGGAAAGAAGATAAGATAAGGATAGAAGGACTTAGTCAAAGTAGGAATTCTAGTCTTAGTAGGAATTCAAGAAAGACCAAGAATCCTAGTAGGATTAGGAAACAGTGGGATAAGGTCTATCTTGATAATGTTTTAGTTGACTTAAAAAGCTTGTTGACTTAGGAAAACATATCCTAAGTGGATAAGGAACCTAAGTACTAGTTAGATTAGGATAAGGCTGTCTTAGGACTATAAATACAGCCCATTATTTGTGAGGAGGACATATGCTCCGAATTTTGTTATTTCTCATTCAATAATCAAGAATCAAAGGTTAGCATTCTTGCTCACATTCTTGTTTATGTTTTTGGTTATCTTTTAAGAGTTGTCTTGAGATAACTTGGGCTTAAGACAAGGTTAAGAGTTGTCTTCCTTGCTTAAGAGCTTAGGTTGAAGTTAAGAGTTGTCTTCTTCAACCAAGGCAAGTTGTGATAGGTTTAAGAGTTGTCTTGCCTATCCAACATATCCTTTATATATTAGTTAATCCCGAAGGACAGCTTAGGGGACATAAATCTAAGAAAAGAACTCAAGAATCAAACGGGACAGCAAGTTAGGAAGGTTTTTAGTAGGCGTGCTGAGCCCCTAAGGTGTAGAAAAGTTGGGGAAAAAAATCGGGACCCCAACACGAACGCTCCTGAAGCCTCTGCTGTGCCCGCGGGGATGTTTTCAGTTGCACCCAGATGTTCATCCCATGCACTGTCCAACGTGCCCGAAGCCTCTGCCACGCCCACGGGGATGTTCCGGTCATTCCAAGAAGTTTGTCCCGAGCGCTGCCGAATGTGTCCGATGCCTCTTCTGAGCCTGCAGGGATTTTACGATAGCTCCCAGAAGTTTATCCTGTGCACTGCTGAACATGCCCAAAGCCACTGCTGTGCCTGCAGGGATGTTCCAGTTGCTCCCAGAAGTTCGTCTCACGTGCCGCCGAATGCACAGGAAGCATATGCCATGCCCGCAGGGATGTTTCTGTCGCTCCCAGAAGTTCATCCCATGCATGGCCAAGCAAAGAAGCCTCTGATGCACCTGCAGGAATGTTCCGGTCTTTCCAGGAAGAATGTCCTGTGCACTGCCAAGTGCACCCTGATGCCGGTGCCGTGCCTGCAGGGATGTTCCGGTCACACCCAGAAGTTTGTCCCATGCACTGCCGAGCATGCCCGATGCTGCTGCTGTGCCCGGGGATGTTCCGGTCGCTCCTGGACGTTCGTCCGCAGCACTGCTGAATGCGGCCGACACCTGCCGCGCCCACGGGGATGTTCCAGTTGCTCCCAGAAGTTTGTCCCAAGCACTGCCAAATGCATCCGACGCCGCTGCAGCGCCCTGCAGGAATGTTCCCGTCGCCCCCCGAAGTTCGTCCCATGCACTGCCAAATGCGACCGAAGCCTCTGCCGTGCCCGCGGGGATGTACTAGTCGCTCCGGAAGTTCATCCCGTGCATGGCCCAAGCGACCAAAGCCTCTGACATGCCTGCGGGGATGTTCCGGTCTTTCCAGGAAGAATGTCCTGTGCACTGCCAAGTGCGCCCGATGACGCTGCCGCACCTGCAGGGATGTTCTGGTCACTCCCGGAAGTTCATCCTGCACACAGCCAATGTGTTCAACACCGGTGCCACACCCAGGGGATGTTCCGGTGGCTCCCAGAAGTTCATCCCACGCACTGCCAAATGCGTCCGTCGCCGCTGCCACACCCACGGGGATGTTCTGGTCGATCTCAGAAGTTTGTCCCGTGCACTGCCGAATGGGCCCAACGCCACTGCCACGCCCGCACAGATGTTCTGGTCGCTCGCCATAGTTCGTCCCGCGCACTGCTGATTATGTCCAACGCATCTGCAGAGACTGCAGGGGGTTTTGCGGTCACTATCGAAAGTTTGTTCCACGCACTGCCGAATGCACCGGACGCCTTTGCCGCACCAGCAGGGATGTTCCAGTCGCTCCCAGAAGTTCCTCCTGCACACTGCCGAATGTGCCTGATGCCTCAGCCGTACCTGCAGGGATGTTCCGATGCCTCCCAGAAGTTCATACCATGCACTGCCTAATGCAACCAAAGCTTCCCGCCTGTGGGGATGTTCTCATCGCTGCCGGTAGTTCGTACCATGCACTTCCTAATGCAACTAAAGCTTCCGCCATGCCTGCAGGATGTTCTGGTCGCTCCCATTAGTTCATCCCATGCACTGCCGAACATGTCCGACGACGCTGCCGTGCCCGGGGAATGTTGAGGTCGCTCTCGGAAGTTTGTCCCATGCGCTGCCGAATGTGCCCGATGCCTCTGCCGCACCCGCTGCAATGTTCTGGTCGCTCCCAGAAGTTTGTTCCGTGCACTGCCAAATGCGCCCGATGCCTCTGCTGTGCCTGCTGGGATGTTCTAGTTGCTCCAGGAAGTTTGCCCCGCGCCTGGCAGATCACGGCCGACACCTCAGGCATGCCCTTGGGGATGTTCCGGTCACTCCCGGAAGTTTGTCCCATGCACTGCCGAATAAGCCCAATGCCTCTGCCGCGCCGACCGTGATGTTCTGGTCACTCCCAGAAGTTTGTCCCTATGCACTGTCAATGTGCCCGAAGCCTCTGCTGCTGCACCCGTGGGGATGTTCGGGTGTCTCCCAGAAGATCGTCCCGTGTAGTGCTGAACGGGCCCTGACACCTCTGCCATGCCTGCGGGATATTCCGGTCGCTCCCGATAGTTCATCCCGAGCACTAATGCGCACACCCGACGCCGCTGCTGCACCCGTTGGGATATTCTAGTCACTCCCAGATGTTTGTCCTGTGCACTGGTGAATGTGCTCGATGCCTCTGCCATCCGCCAGGAGTGTTCGGTCACTCTCGGAAGTTCTCCTGTCCACTGACCAATGCAGGGCAATGCCTCTGCCACACCAGCTGGGATGTTCTGGTCACTCCCTGGAAGTTCATCCCAAACACTGCTGAACGCATCCGATTCCTCAGCGCCACCTGCAGGCAACCCCGCGCGAAGCCTCCGTTGTGCCACCGGGATGTTCCGGTCACTATCGAAAGTTCATCCCACACACTGCTGAATGTGTTCCACTCTGCTGCCGTGCCCGTAGCGATGTTACGGTGGCTCCCGAAAGTTCATTCCATGTATTGCCTAACACGAATGACACTGCCGCTGCACCCTCGGGGATGTTGCAGTCGCTTCTGGAAGTTCGTCCCGTGCACTGCCGAACTGTTGGGGTCCCAATTTTTTCCCCCAACTTTTCTACACCTTAGGGGTGAGCACGCCTACTGGAATCCTTCCTAACTTGTTGTCCCATTTGATTCTTGAGTTCTTTTCTTATATTTACATCCCCTAAGCTGTCCTTCGGGTTAACTAATATATATAAGGATATGTTGGATAGGCAAGACAACTCTTAAACCTATCACAACTTGCCTTGGTTGAAGAAGACAACTCTTAACTTCAACCTTAGCTCTTAAGCAAGGAAGACAACTCTTAACCTTGTCTTAAGCCCAAGTTATCTCAAGACAACTCTTAAAAGATAACCAAAAATATAAACAAGAAAGTAAGCAAGAATGCTAACCTTGATTCTTGATTAATGAATGAGAAAATAACAAAATTCGGAGCATATCTCCTCCTCACAAATAATGGGCTGTATTTATAGTCCTAAGACAGTCTTATCCTAATTTAACTAGTACTTAGGTTCCTTATCCACTTAGGATATCTTTTCCTAAGTTAACAAGCTTTTCTAAGTCAACTAAAACATTATCAAGATAGACCTTATCCCACTGTTTCCTAATCCTACTAGGATTCTTGGTCTTTCTTGAATTCATACTTAGACTAGAATTCCTACCTTATCTCGTATTCTACAGTGGCTGGACTTTCTCTTGGCTTATCCTTCTAGGACTAGGACTCTCAATGCAAATCCTTCTGCTCTTAGAATTCTTCTTGTCATGACTATCCTATTGCTACTGGAATTCATCATGCGTGTCCTGCTGCTGATAGAACTCTTCTTGGCATAGATCTCCTGCTGTTGTTGGAATTCTCCTTGGCATGGATGTCCTGCTGCTGCTGGAACTCTGCTTGGCATAGATGTCCTGCTGCTGCTGGAATTCTCCTTGGCATGGATGTCCTGCTGCTGCTAGAACTCTGCTTGGCGTAGATGTCCTCCTACTGCTGGAACTCTTCTTGATGCGATTATCCTTCTTCTGCTGGAACTCCTGTTGGTGTGAATGTCCTTTATTGATTAGGATTAAGTCAAATAATAGCCGGGCCTCACTGCTGGGCTGCACACTTGCTGTTGCCATGCTTGTTGTGCACATTTTCTGGCCCATGCTCTCCTTTGCTGCCTCATTTTCTGCCCATTGCATTTCCTGCATACTTAGGTTCTCAACACGAACGTGTCTGATGCCTCTACGTGCCC
>BNST01001892.1:0-17212 GCA_019650275.1 Xylocarpus granatum | reverse complement strand
AAGATCACCTTGGGCAGCAACTGAAGGAAGCCTTAGGATTTTGTATAGTAAGCTATGGTGCAATAGAAGGCCAGTATGGAGAGTTCTCATATTGTGGAGTCATTCACCCAAGGATGAAAGCAACATGGGAAGACTATGATGATATCCCATTTCCACCGTGAGGACAAGGTGAGTCTTCAAGAAAGGGGGATTGTTGAGGACCTTAGGAGGAAAAGGGAGTGTGAGCGGCATAGGAGGATGCAAGAGAGGCACCAAGCAGCAAGAGAGGCAGCTACGGGCCAGAAAGTACATGCAACAAGCTTGCACATGGCATGCAGTAAAGCACGGCCAGGTTCTTACCTTATCCTAATTGACCAAGGACATCCAAGCCAAGAAGGACTCCAGCATCAGCAGGATACGCATGGTGCAATTCAAGCAGGAGAAGGATGTGTACGGCATGAAGAACTCCAGCAGCAGCAGGACTGTCATGAAGGGTTTAACTTCAACAAGTTGTTCACATCAAGAAGAAGTCTTGGGACAGAAGGACATGCCATAAGGAAGTCCTAATCTTAGAAGGAAACAACAAGATAAAGACCAGCAGCTGTAGGAGATAAGACAAGGATAAAGAAGTTTAGTCAAAATAGGATTAGTCAATCAAGAAAGACCAAGAATCCTAGTAGAATTAGGAAACATTTGGATAAGGTCTATCTTGATAAGATTCTAGTTGTCTTAGGAAATCTTGTTGACTTAGGAAAACTTGTCCTAAGTGGATAAGGAACTTAAGTACTAGTTAAATTAGGAAAGGGCTGTCCAATACTATAAATACAACCCATTATTTGTTAGCATGGACATATGCTCCGAATTTGTAAGCTTTTATTCATTAATCATGAATCAAGCTTTGGCATTCTTGCTTATATTCTTGTTTATATTTTGGTTATCTTTTAAGAGTTGTCTTGAGATAACATCCCTGTGGGCGCAGCAGAGGCTTTGGGCATGTTAGGCAGCATGCGGGAAAAACTTAGGAGACCAACTTGAACATCCCCATGGTCATGGTAGCGGCATTGGACACGTTTGGCAGTGCAAAGGACGAACTTTCGGGAGTGATCGAGCATCCCCGCTGGCATGGCAGAGGCTTCGGGTGTGTTGGGCAGCGCATGAGACGAACTTCCGGGAGCCACCAAAACATCCTTACGGGTGCGGCAGAGGCATCGGTCATGCTCAGCAGTGCACGGGACGAACTTTCGAGATCAACCAGAACATCCCCATGGGCACAACAGAGGGCAGCGAGCAGAACAAACTTCCAATAGTGACCAGAACATCCTCACAAGCGCGGTAGAGGCGTCAGACGCATTCAGCAATGCTCAGGATGAACTTTTGGGAGCGACCAGAACATCCCTAAAGGTGTGGCAGAGGCATTAGGCACGTTCAGCAGTGCATGGTACGAACTTGCAGGAGCAACCGGAACATCCTTGCAGGTGTGGCAGCGGCGTTGGACACATTGGTGTTGGGGTCCTAATTTTTTTCCCCAACTTTTCTACACCTTATGGGGTCAGCACAGCTACTAAAACCTCTCCTAACTTGCTGTCCCATTTGATTCTTGAGTTCTTTTCTTAGATTTACATACCCTAAGCTGTCCTTTGGTTTAACTAATAAATAAAAGATATGTTGGATAGGCAAGACAACTCTTAAACCTATCACAACTTGCCTTGGTTGAAGAAGACAACTCTTAACTTCAACCTAAGCTCTTAAGCAAGGAAGACAACTCTTCACCTTGTCTTAAGCCCAAGTTATCTCAAGACAACTCTTAAAAGATAACCAAAATATAAACAAGAATGGAAGCAAGAATGCTAACCTTGATTCTTGATTAATGAATGAGAAATATACAAAATTCGGAGCATATCTTCTGCTCACAAATAATGGGCTGTATTTATAGTATTTAGACAGCCTTATCCTGATTCAACTAGTACTTAGGTTCCTTATCCACTTAGGATATGTTTTCCTAAGTCAACAAGGTTTTCTAACACAACTAAAACATTATCAAGATAGACCTTATCCCAATGTTTCCTAATCCTACTAAGACTAGAATTCCTACTTTGACTAAATCTTTCTGTCCTTATCTTATCTCCTCTCCTACAGCTGCTGACCTTCATCTTGGTGTTTCCTTCTAGGATTAGGACTTCCATATGGCGTGTCCTTTCCATTCCAAGACTCTCTCTTTGACGTGATTATCTTGTTGAAGTCAAACCTGCCATGACATCCTGCTGCTGCTGGAGTTCTTCATGCCGCCCATGTTCTTCTCCTGCTCGGATTGTGTCCTGCCAATGCTGGTGTTCTTCTTGGCTTGGATTTCTGCAGTCAATTAGGACAGAGTCAGAACCTGGCCATGCTTCACTGCATGCTGCGTGCAAGCTTGTTGCGCGCACTTTCTGGCCTGTTGCTGCCTCTCTTGTTGCTTGGCACCTTGCGTGCATTTGCTCATGCTCCCTTTGTTAAAGATGAAGAGATTGAGGCTGAAGATGAAAAGCCCAAATAACTCTTGGATTGATCTATGGATACCCATATCAAGCCCAAAGCCCAATTCAAGCTAACTACTAAAGGACGAAATAACGGCTAGTTTTTTAAATTGAAAGATATGCTATTATGTGTTGTACCTAGCTGTTTGAAAAGTAAAGTAAGCTTATACCTAGCCGTTAGGATGTTGTATATAAAAACCCAAGCTGTGTAAATATTTGGAGATAGAATACAAAAGCCTTCAATTTTCTCTCTTCATCTATTTTCTCTCTACTTGCATTTTTTTATTTGTTTATGTTGAATCTTCATTGAGCAATTTGCAAAGTTCCTTCAATGTCAAAGGCCAAACACCTCTCAAGGTTTGATCTCTAATTTATCTTTAAATATTGATCCTTGGGTTATAGACTCGGGTGCTACAAATCACATGTTTAGAAGTAAAAATTTAGCTTCTAAAATTGAGTCTATAGGAAAGGATAAAAGGGTGAGTATAGCTAATGGAAAAGATATACCGATTAGTGGTTTAGGACACTTGAATATTTTGTCTAAGCATACTAAAGGTCTTTATATGCCATGTTTTTCTTCAAATTTGTTGTCCGTAAGTAGAATTACTAAAGATTTAGATTGTTATGTTATATTTGAACCTAATAAAGTAACATTTCAGGACATCAAGACCGGACAATTGATTGGTGAGGGAAGAGAGAAAAATGGGCTGTATGTTTTGGAAGATTCAAGCAAAGCCTTTAAAGTAGATAGCAGCAAAATCCAAGAACTTTGGCATGCTAGATTAGGGCATCCTCCCAGTCATATTTTGCAAAAATTAGTTCCTAACTTGAAATTTGATAAGATCAAAGATTGTAGTTCTTGTATTTTAGGAAAACAAACTAAGATACCTTTTGTACAATCTCATCATGAATATAATGATTTATTTGCTTTGGTACATTCTGATTTGTGGACTTCTCCCACTCTATCTCATAAGGGCTTCAAATATTTTGTAACTTTTATAGATCATAAATCTAGGTATACATGGATTTATCTTATTAAAAGGAAATCTGAGGTTTTTTGTTGTTTCAGAGAGTTTGTAATATTGATTGAAAACCAATTCGATAAGAAAGTTAAGGTGTTGAGAACTGATAATGGAGGAGAGTATGTGAACAACTTGTTTAAAGAGTTTTTAGTTAGTAAAGGAATTGTTCACCAAACTACTTGTCCTTACACTCCAGAACAAAATGGAGTGGCTGAACGTAAGAATAGGCATATTTTAGAGGTGGCAAGAACTATGATGTTCTATCACAATGTACCTAGAGAGTTTTGGGGGGAAGCTATTCTCACAGCGACACATCTTATTAACCGAACACCATCCATGGTACTGAAAGGAAAGACACCAATTGAGATTGCTTATAGTACCCAACCAAACTTGTCCTATCTTAGAATTTTCGGATGTGTATGTTATGTACATATGCCAAGTCATTCAAGAGATAAATTAAGTGAAAGAAGCATTAAATGCATCTTTTTAGGTTATTGTGTGGATACTAAGGGTTATAGGTGCTATAATCCCTTAACTAAGGACAAGTATATCTCTAGAAATGTTACTTTCGTAGAAAATGACTCATATTTTCATAGCATTGGTAATGGAAAAGGTGAAGTTGATGATCCACTTCCTTTAGCCATAATACACAAGTATATACCACCATCTAGTGACGTACTAGGCAACCATGACCTACACTTGAGTGGTGATAACATAGAATCACAAGATCAAGAGTCTAATGAGGGTGAAACTAGCAATGAAAATCTAAATGCACATTCACCTAGTGAAGTACGTGAAGATTTACCATTATCTTCTTGTAGACCTAGAGACGAGGGAGAGCAAAAAGAAATACATAGGGATGAACATTCGAATGTTCAAATAGAATCATTATCTAGTAACCAAGATGGACCATCTATTAGTATACGAAGTGAGGGGGAGCATGTTGCACCTATGCAAGGCCAAAATCCCCCACTTAGAAGATCTCAAAGAATTCGACAATCTTCATCGGATTGGATGAAGAAAAGAGTGTTTTTCCACGGTAACAAAGTAATCGCACACCCTCTTGACCACTACTACACCTTAGGAAATGTAAAAGAGAGTTTTAGAGCCTTTTTAACTAAAGTAGACACCATTAAAGATCCTAATAACTTTAAGGAAGCTAGGGAATTATCAGTTTGGAGACAAGCCATGCAAGAGGAATTGGATGCTTCAGTTAAAAATAATACATGGGAATTAGTACCTTTACCTTTGGGAAAGAAGGTTGTAGGATGCAAATGGGTGTATAAGACTAAGTTAAATAGTGATGGAACCTTAGACAAACATAAGGCTAGGTTAGTGGCCAAAGGCTTCACTCAAACCTATGGCTTAGACTATACAGAAACTTTTGCACCAGTTGTAAAAATGAACACTATTAGGGTGCTTCTCTCCTTAGCGGCTAATTATAATTGGGATTTACATCAAATGGATGTGAAGAATGCTTTCTTGCAAGGAGAGTTAGAGGAAGAGGTTTACATGAGTTTACCTAAAGGATATGATGTTATGGTTCCAAATACACATGTTTGCAAATTGAACTTCCGGGAGCTAATAAAAATTCCCCACTGGTGCGGCAGCGGCATCAGACACGTTCGGCAGTGCTCGGGACAACTTCCGGAGGTGATGGGAACATCTCTGCAGGTGTGGCAGATGCTTAGGGTGTGTTCGGCCATGTGTGGTATGAAGTTGCAGGAGTGACCAGAACATCTCCATGGGTGAGGCAGCAGCGTTAAATACATTCGGCAATGCATGGGATTAATTTCTTGAACTTACCAGAACATACTTGAGGGCGCGGCAGATGCTTCGGGCACATTTGGTAGTGCACAGAGCGAACTTCCAGGAGTGACCAGAACATCCCCATGGGTGCAGTAGAGGCGTCAGATGCATTCAGCAGTGCCTGGGAGGAACGTCCAGGAGATACCGAAAATTCCCTACATGCACCGCAGCGGCATTGGATGCATTCGGTAGTGCACAGGACAAACTTGTGGGGGTGACGGGAACATGTCCACAGGCTGTGTGGGAGGAAGTTCCAGGAGCGACCAGAATATCCCTGCGGGTGGCAGCGACATTGGATGGGCTCATAAGTGATCGGGATGAGCTTCTAGGAGAGACCAGAACATCCCTGTGCGTGCGGTGCCAGCTTCGGATGCGTTTACCAGTGCAGGGGACAAACTTCCGGCAGTGACCAGAACATCTTCGTATGCACTGCAAAGGCATCAGGTGCATTCGGCAGTGTGCAGGTCGAACTTCCAGGAGTGACTGAAAATCCCACGGGCGCAGCAGTGGCGTCGGACACATTCGACAGTGCATGGGATGAACCTCCCGGACCTACTAGTACATTCCCACAGGCATGGTGGAGGGTTCGGGCACATTCGGCAGTGTGCGGGACAAACTTCGGAAAGGGACTTAAATATCCCCGCAAGTGCAGTAGATGCGTCAAGCATGTTCGGCAGTGCCAGGACAAACTTCCGAAAATGACCAGAACATCCCCACGCGCACGGCGCTGTATTCAGACATGTTCGGCAGTGCGCGGGAGGATCTTCCGAGAGCAACCAGAACATCTTGCAGTCGTGGCAGCGGCATCGGATACGTTCAGCTGTACACGAGAGAACTTCCCAGACCTACCGGAACATCCCAGTTGGCGCGGCAGAGGGGTCGTCTAGAAAAGTGCCAATTAGTGCACTATCTGGCCAATGTCCTACCAATTCGACCAACCTCTCAAATTCTTCAAGGTAACTTTCTAGAGATCCCTCTTGCCTAACTTGGCAAGCTGTCCCTCGTAGTTAGTCATGCTAGACGGGTCAAATCTGTTCTCTAACTCTTGTGTGAACATTGACCAGCCTATCCTTATTCCTTCTTGGCCATAGGTGGCCTTAAGCCAACGCCACCATCGCTTGGCTCCCCCGCATAGGTGATAGGTTCCTCTCCAAGGCAAGGATTCTTCTGCAGTTGGTGACTGAGAAATCTTCCCTAGTCTGTTCCTGTGGTGCGGGTGAATGCTGCCTAGATGACATGGTAACTGTGATGCCTTGCAATTGACTGGTGTCTGTGCTGATCTCTTAACAAGAGCAAATTTGTTGGGGTGATTGTGCTACTTCTCAACTAGATGGTGATTGTGCTGATCTCTCAATGAAAGCACCAATTTGTTGGTGTCCCAATTTTTTTTTCCCAACTTTTCTACACCTTAGGGGTCAGCACGCCTACCAAAGACCTGTTGATAAATAGAATTTGAATGTGTTTAGCTCACAATTTCAAAGATTGAACATAAACAAATAAAAAAATGCAAGTAGAGAGAAAATAGATGAAGAGAGAAAATTGAAGAGCTTTTGTATTCTATATCCAAATATTTACACAGCTTGGGTTTTTATATACAACATCCTAACGGCTAGGTACAAGCTTACTTTACTTTTCTAACAGCTAGGTACAACACATAACAGCATATCTTTCAATTTAAAAAACTAGCCGTTATTTCGTCCTTTAGTAGTTAGCTTGAATTGGGCTTTGGGCTTGATATGGGTATCCATAGATCAATCCAAGAGTTATTTGGGCTTTTCATCTTCACCCTCAATCTCTTCATCTTTAACACTCCCCCTCAAGTTGGACTTGTACAAATTGAAGAAGTTCAACTTGGAACTCACCTTAAGAAGTTGTTGATGAGTACATGGTTTGGTGAATATATCCGCAAGTTGATCTTCACTCTTCACATAAGGCATGTTGATCACTTTGCTCAAGTACTTTTCTCTTGTGAAGTGACAATCAACTTCGATGTGCTTGGTCCTCTCATGGAACACCGGATTAGATGCAATGTGTGTTGCTGCCTTGTTATCACAGTACATGTCTATAGGTGTTTCAACTGAAAATCCTAAGTCTTCCACTAATGATTTTATCCAAACCAATTCACTCGTAGTAGATGCCATAGCTCTATATTCAGCTTCTGCACTCGATCTTGCAACTACACTTTGCTTCTTGCTTTTCCAAGTCACCAAATTACCTCCCACGAATGTGCAATAACCAGTGGTTGATCTTCTGTCCTCGAAGTTACCGGCCCAATCCGCATCTGTGTAAGCACATATCTTGTGGTGGCCATTTCTTCTCATCAAGATTCCTTGCCCCGGTGCTTGTTTTATGTACCTTAAAATTCTATTCACCATTTCCATGTGTATATTCTTTGGGCATGACATGTGTTGACTTACCTGTTGCACAGAAAAAACAATATCAGGTCGTGTAATAGTTAAATATATAAGCTTACCTACAAGTCTTTGATAAAGCTTGATGTCCTTGTATGGCTCCTCCTTGTCATGTTCGTTTTCATGCTTGTTATCCTCTTTCTTCCTTCTTAGTGCCTCCATAGGTGTCACAGCTGGCTTTGCTCCAAGTTTTCCTGTCTCACTTAACAAATCAAGAACATATTTTCTTTGGGATAGAAATAGCCCTTCATTGGAATAAGCGATTTCTATACCTAGAAAATATCGTAAGTTTCCCAAATCTTTAACATCAAATGCAGACTTCAAATATGTTTTAATGCTCTTAATGCCATTAATGTCACAACCGGTGATGATAATATCATCCACATAAATAAGAACAATGGTAGATCCCTCACTTGAGTGCTTAATAAATAAGGAATGATCAGCATCGCTCACTTTAAAATTTTGAGAACACAATGCATTATGCAACTTATTATACCATGCTCTTGGTGATTGCTTTAATCCATATATGGCTTTCTTCAATTTGCAAACATGTGTATTTGGAACCATAACATCATATCCTTGAGGTAAACTCATGTAAACCTCTTCCTCTAACTCTCCTTGCAAGAAAGCATTCTTCACATCCATTTGATGTAAATCCCAATTATAATTAGCCGCTAAGGAGAGAAGCACCCTAATAGTGTTCATTTTTGCAACTGGTGCAAAAGTTTCTGTATAGTCTAAGCCGTAGGTTTGAGTGAAGCCTTTGGCCACTAACCTAGCCTTATGTTTGTCCAAGGTTCCATCACTATTTAACTTAGTCTTATACACCCATTTGCATCCTACAACCTTCTTTCCCAAAGGTAAAGGTACTAATTCCCATGTATTATTTTTAACTAAAGCATCCAATTCCTCTTGCATGGCTTGTCTCCAAACTGATAATTCTCTAGCTTCCTTAAAGTTATTTGGATCTTTAATGGTGTCTACTTTAGTTAAAAAGGCTCTAAAACTCTCTTTTACATTTCCTAAGGTGTAGTAGTGGTCAAGAGGGTGTGCGATTACTTTGTTACCGTGGAAAAACACTCTTTTCTTTCATCCAATCCGATGAAGATTGTCGAATTCTTTGAGATCTTCTAAGTGGGGGATTTTGGCCTTGCATAGGTGCAACATGCTCCCCCTCACTTCGTATACTAATAGATGGTCCATCTTGGTTACTAGATAATGATTCTATTTGAACATTCGAATGTTCATCCCTATGTATTTCATTTTGCTCTCCCTCGTCACTAGGTCTACAAGAAGATAACGGTAAATCTTCACGTACTTCACTAGGTGAATGTGCATTTAGATTTTCATTGCTAGTTTCACCCTCATTAGACTCTTGATCTTGTGATTCTATGTTATCACCACTCAATTGTAGGTCATGGTTGCCTAGTACGTCACTAGATGGTGGTATATACTTGTGTATTATGGCTAAAGGAAGTGGATCATCAACTTCACCTTTTCCATTACCAATGCTATGAAAATATGAGTCATTTTCTACGAAAGTAACATTTCTAGAGATATACTTGTCCTTAGTTAAGGGATTATAGCACCTATAACCCTTAGTATCCACACAATAACCTAAAAAGATGCATTTAATGCTTCTTTCACTTAATTTATCTCTTGAATGACTTGGCATATGTACATAACATACACATCCGAAAATTCTAAGATAGGACAAGTTTGGTTGGGTACTATAAGCAATCTCAATTGGTGTCTTTCCTTTTCAGTACCATGGATGGTGTTCGGTTAATAAGATGTGTCGCTGTGAGAATAGCTTCCCCCCAAAACTCTCTAGGTACATTGTGATAGAACATCATAGTTCTTGCCACCTCTAAAATATGCCTATTCTTACGTTCAGCCACTCCATTTTGTTCTGGAGTGTAAGGACAAGTAGTTTGGTGAACAATTCCTTTACTAACTAAAAACTCTTTAAACAAGTTGTTCACATACTCTCCTCCATTATCAGTTCTCAACACCTTAACTTTCTTATCAAATTGGTTTTCAATCAATATTACAAACTCTCTAAAACAACAAAAAACCTCAGATTTCCTTTTAATAAGATAAATCCATGTATACCTAGATTTATGATCTATAAAAGTTACAAAATATTTGAAGCCCTTATGAGATAGAGTGGGAGAAGTCCACAAATCAGAATGTACCAAAGCAAATAAATCATTATATTCATGATGAGATTGTACAAAAGGTATCTTAGTTTGTTTTCCTAAAATACAAGAACTACAATCTTTGATCTTATCAAATTTCAAGTTAGGAACTAATTTTTGCAAAATATGACTAGGAGGATGCCCTAATCTAGCATGCCAAAGTTCTTGGATTTTGCTGCTATCTACTTTAAAGGCTTTGCTTGAATCTTCCAAAACATACAGCCCATTTTTCTCTCTTCCCTCACCAATCAATTGTCCGGTCTTGATGTCCTGAAATGTTACTTTATTAGGTTCAAATATAACATAACAATCTAAATCTTTAGTAATTCTACTTACGGACAACAAATTTGAAGAAAAACATGGCATATAAAGACCTTTAGTATGCTTAGACAAAATATTCAAGTGTCCTAAACCACTAATCGGTATATCTTTTCCATTAGCTATACTCACCCTTTTATCCTTTCCTATAGACTCAATTTTAGAAGCTAAATTTTTACTTCTAAACATGTGATTTGTAGCACCCGAGTCTATAACCCAAGGATCAATATTTAAAGATAAATTAGAGATCAAACCTTGAGAGGTGTTTGGCCTTTGACATTGAAGGAACTTTGCAAATTGCTCAATGAGGTTTGTGGACAAGTTTGCCTCTGATGTGTGGTTTAATTCTTCTGAAATTTTGGCTTTATTCTCCTTCTTCAAGTGAGGATGAAGCTCAAAACATTTATCCTTGTTATGCCCAAACTTTCCACAATGATCACAAAACCTACAATTTCTTTTGATGTGTCCTAGTCTTCCACATCTTTCACATTTGATGGTTTTGCTTTCTTTCAACCCTTGTGTTACCATTGCTGCTTCTTTTGCCTCCGCAAATGCACCTTTCTCAATTTTAGGCTCATCTCTATCAAACGCTTCTCTAGCCATCAATTCCCTATCCACAATATTCACCACATCATCATATGGTGGCATCTCCTTATTCCTTAGAATTTGATTCCTAAGGTCCCCAAAACTAGGCCCCAATCCTGCCAAGAGGAAACAAACAAGATCTTCATTGGCCCTTTTCTCCAATTCTTCCTCATTGGTAGTAATCGGCCTCAAACACTCCAATTCATCCCATGCTTCCTTGATTTTGTTGGAGTAGGAAAGGAAATCACTTCCATTCATCTTGGCATTTGTGATGATTTCCCTCAACTCATAGACTTTTAAGAGATTACCTTGATTTCCGAACCTTCTAGCAAGTGCATTCCAAAGGTCTTTGGCAGTTTTGGCTTTGTTGAAGGCACCAACCAAGGATTGATCAATGGAGTTGATAATCCAAGTAATGACAAGATTATCAACATATCTCCATTCAGCATATTCTTTATCTCCCACCTTAGGTTGATTAATTTCTCCATCAACAAATCCCAGAACTCTCATGCCCAGTAAGGCCCTTGTCGCATTCGTCACCCATGTAGAGTAATTCCTTCCATTTAGAGGAAAGGTAGTAAGCTTAGTGGTGATTTTGTAGTCGGAATCAACATTGAAAAAATTCTCTCTCTTGGCAGAACTACTTCCCACTTGTGCTGCCATTTTAATGTCAGCAACTTGGCCTTGCACAATGGAGATTGATCACACAACCAAGAGAGAGTAAAAAATAAAGGAGAGATGATGAAATGAGCTCCCTAAATGCAACCTTGCTCTGATACCATGTTGATAAATAGAATTTGAATGTGTTTAGCTCACAATTTCAAAGATTCAACATAAACAAATAAAAAAATGCAAGTAGAGAGAAAATAGATGAAGAGAGAAAATTGAAGAGCTTTTGTATTCTATATCCAAATATTTACACAGCTTGGGTTTTTATATACAACATCCTAACGGCTAGGTACAAGCTTACTTTACTTTTCTAACAGCTAGGTACAACACATAACAGCATATCTTTCAATTTAAAAAACTAGCCGTTATTTCGTCCTTTAGTAGTTAGCTTGAATTGGGCTTTGGGCTTGATATGGGTATCCATAGATCAATCCAAGAGTTATTTGGGCTTTTCATCTTCACCCTCAATCTCTTCATCTTTAACAAGACCTTCCTAACTTGTTGTCCCGTTTTATTCTTGAGTTCTTTTCTTAGATTTATGTCCCCTAAGCTGTCCTTCGAGATTAACTTATAGATAAAGGATATGTTGGATAGGCAAGACAACTCTTAAACCTATCACAACTTGCCTTGGTTGAAGAAGACAACTCTTGACTTCAACCTTAGCTCTTAAGCAAGGAAGACAACTCTTCACCTTGTCTTAAACCAAAGTTATCTCAAGATAACTCTTAAAAGATAACCAAAATATAAACAAGAATGGAAGCAAGAATGCTAACCTTGATTCTTGGTTAATGAATGAAAAATATACAAAATTCGGAGCATATCCCCTCCTCACAAATAATGGGCTGTATTTATAGTCCTAAGACAGCCTTATCCTAATTCAACTAGTACTTAGGTTCCTTATCCACTTAGGATATGTTTTCCTAAGTCAACAAGGATTTGTAAGTCAACTAAAACATTATCAAGGTAGACCTTATCCCACTGTTTCCTAATCCTACTTGGATTCTTGGTCTTTCTTGATGCGATTATCCTTCTTATGGTGGAACTCTTCTTGATGCGATTATCCTTCTTATGCTGGAACTCCTGTTGGTGTGAATGTCCTTTATTAATTAGGATTAACAAATACTGGCCAAGCTTCACGACTGCGCTGCATACTTGCTGTTGACTTGTTGTGCACATTTTCTGGCCCATGCTCTCCTTTGCTGCCTCATTTTCTGCCCGTTGCCTTTCCTGCATACTTAGGTTCTCAACAATCCCCCTTTCTTGAAGACTCACCTTGTCCTCAAGGTGAAAGTTTTGAAAACTGCTGCTAGAAGTCATTATAGTCTTCCCAAACTTGTATGGGTAATGGCAAAGGTTGTAGCAATCCCTTGGTCTTGCCATCTTCTGGTTTTATCCATGGGAAAATGTCACAATTGCTGTCTTTCTTCTTGACTTCTGCCTTGAATCCTTCTGACCAAAAGAATAGGTAGAAGGCAAGAAGAAAGCCAGCAATTGTGACATTTGCCCATGGATAAAACCAAAAGATGGCAAGAGCAAGGGATTGCTACAACCTTTGCCATTACCCATACAAGTTTGGGAAGACTATAATGACATACAGCAGTAGTTTTCCAACTTCTACCTTGAGGACAAGGTGAGTCTTCAAGAAAGGGGGATTCTTGAGAACCTAAGTATGCAGGAAATGCAATGGGTAGAAAATGAGGCAGCAAAGGAGAGCATGGGCCAGAAAATTTACACAACAAGCATAGCAATAGCAAGTGTGCAGCCCAGCAATGAGGTCTGGCCAGTATTTGACTTAATCCTAATCAATGAAGGACATTCGTGCCAACAGGAGTTCCAGCAGAAAAAAGATATTCGCATCAAGAAGAACTCCAGCAGCAGTAGAACGTCCATGTCAAGAAGAGTTCCAGCAGTAGGAGGACATCTACGCCAAGCAGAGTTCCAGCAGCAGCAGGACATCCATGCCAAGAAGAGTTCTATCAGAGCAGGACACTCATGATGAGTTCTAGTAGCAATAGGATAGTCATGACAAGAAGAATTCTAAGGGCAGAAGGATACACATTCAGAGTCCTAGTCCTAGAAGGATTAGGCAAGAGGAAGTGCAGCCGCTGTAAAAGACAAGATAAGGTAGGAATTCTAGTCTAGCCAGAAATTCAAGAAAGACCAAGAATCTTAGTAGAATTAGGAAACATTTGCATAAGGTCTATCTTGATAAGGTTTTAGTTGATTAGAAAAGCTTGTTGACTTAGGAAAACATATCCTAAGTGGATAAGAAACCTAAGTACTAGTTGAACTAGGATAACGCTGTCTTAGGACTATAAATACAGCTCATTATTTGTAAGGAGGAAATATGCTCCGAATTTTGTTATTTCTCATTCATTAATCAAGAATCAAAGGTTAGCATTCTTGCTTACATTCTTGTTTATGTTTTTGGTTATTTTTTAAGAGTTGTCTTGATATAACTTGGGCTTAAGACAAGGTTAAGAGTTGTCTTCTTCAACAAAGGCAAGTTGTGATAGGTTTAAGAGTTGTCTTACCTATCCAACATATCTTTTATATATTAGTTAACCCGAAGGACAGCAAGTTAGGAAGGATTTCAGTAGGCGTGCTGACCCCTGAGGTCTAGAAAAGTTGGGAAAAAAATCAGGACCCCAACAGTCCAGCTGTGTTCAGGACAAACTTTTGGGAGCGACCAGAACATCGCTGCAGGCACGGAATCGGCATCGGGTGCACTTGACAGTTCATCAAGCCATCCAAGTGCACATTCATGCAAGAGGAGCTTGAATACCTCGGTCATATCATATCCGAAGAAGGAGTGAAGGTAGACCAACGTAAAATAGGAGCCATGCAAACATGGCCAACTCCAAAGAATGTCACAGAACTTAGAGGATTTCTAGGTTTGATAGGCTACTATCGCCGATTTGTTCGCAAATACGGTGCCATAGCAAAACCACTAACGGATTTGCTAAAGAAGGAAGGATTCCTATGGACAGAGAAGAGTGAAGACGCATTTAAGTTGTTGAAGCAAGCTATGTGTGAGACCCCAGTGTTAGCACTACCTGACTTCAACCAAACCTTCGAGCTTCACACTGATGCAGTATTAACAAATGTAGCTAAGCCTTAGAAAGAGAAAGAAGAGGAATGGTCACATAAGGTATTTAAATAATCACTTAGATAAAGAAGAGTAAGAGTGGCGCTATCACTTGTTCAAGAACGAGATAGTTAGACCAAGAAAGCGCCGCCCAAAGCGCCTTTCCCCCTCCCCCTTTCTGAGGACGTATTCCCCCCTCTCAGCTCCCCCTCGGGGGGGAGTACTTTAGAAGCTGGACTTGAGGACAGCTTTGGAGAAGCTGAAGCTGGACTTTAGGACAGCTGACTATTCTGTAAAATGGAATAGTCGGCCAGGAAAGACTAGCTTATACAAGTGAGGATCGTTTCCCCCCTTCGCTTCACTCTCTCCCCCTCGGGGGGAGTAGGAATCCCGTGCATACTGATTCTCATGTCTTGTTCTATCTTTCTTTTTCTCATCTCATTTAGACTTCTAAATCTATCTCAATGATAAAAGCCAAATAAGGCTCCTTTCTTTGTTCTTTGTTATCGAATGTTGGCTCTATTCTCAATTGTGAATTTCATAGAGTGATGTTCGAAATCCCTGAAGTTTGTAATGATCTTTGAGCTTCACACTGATGCATATCAAGATGGCATAGGTTCTGTCCTCAGTCAAGCTGGAAGACCTATTGCATACATAAGCAGAGTCTTAGGGCCCATGAAGAAGGAATGGTCAGTATACGCCAAGGAGATGTTAACCATCATCCATGCAGTCAAGGTATGGTGACCTTACCTTCTTGCGAGGAAATTCCTGGTCATTACAGATCAACAACCCTTGAGAAGTCTCATGGAGCAGAAAATTATCACCCTAGAGCAGCAAAAGTTCCTTGTCAAATTGCTGGGTTACAAGTATAAATAATCTACAAACTAGGCAAGGAAAACAAGGCGGCAGATGAATTGTCCAGAAGCAATGGAGATCAAACATCATGGACAGCATGTGAGCCTAATGACACATGCCTCACTGCCATTAGCAGAGCAGAGTGGAATGTATGGACAGAAATCAAGGAAGCAATAGAATTTGACCCTCAATGCCATCGATGCCACAAATCAAGGAAGCAACTTGAACGCGATCGATGCCACTGCAGCCCCAGTGTAGATGTTCCCGTCACTTTGTGAAGTCCGTCCCATAGCAGCGACTCCTCTGCTGCTCCCGTGGGGATGTGTCCGGTCACACTTGAAAGTTTGTCCCGTGCACTGTCCAACACGACCCAAAGCCTCTGCTGTGCCCATGGTGATGTTCTGATTGCTCCTGGAAGTTTGTCCCGTGCAATGCCAAGCGCGCTGATGCCGCTGCAACGCCCGTGGGGATGTTCTAGTTGCTGCCAAAAGTTCATGCCTGTGCACTGCATGGATGTTTCATTCGCTCCCGAAGGTTTGTCATACATACTGCAGTACTGTTGGGGTCCCAATTTTTGTTCCCAACTTTCTACACCTTAGGGGTCAGCATGCCTACTCAAAACCATCCTAACTTGCTGTCCCGTTTGATTCTTGAGTTCTTTTCTTATATTCACATCCCCTAGCTGTCCTTCTGGTTAACTAATATATAAAAGGGTATGTTGGATAGGCAAGACAACTCTTAAACCTATCACAACCTGCCTTGGTTGAAGAAGACAACTCTTAACTTCAACCTAAGCTCTTAAGCAAGGAAGACAACTCTTAACCTTGTCTTAAGCCCAAGTTATCTCAAGACAACTCTTAAAAGATAACCAAAATATAAACAAAAATGGAAGCAAGAATGCTAACCTTGATTCTTGATTAATGAATGAGAAATATACAAAATTCAGAGCATCTGTTCCTGCTCACAAATAATGGGCTGTATTTATAGTATTGGACAGCCTTATCCTAATTCAAACTAGTACTTAGGTTCCTTATCTATTTAGGATAAGTTTTCCTAAGTCAATAAGGTTTCCTAAGACAACTAGAACCTTATCAAGAGAGACCTTATCCAAATGTTTCCTAATTCTACTAGGATTCTTGGTCTTTCTTGAATTTCTACCTAGACTAGAATTCCTACCTTATCTTGTATTCTACAGCGGCTGGACTTCCTCTTGGCTTATCCTTCTAGGACTAGGACTCTCAATGAGTATCCTTCTGCCCTTAGAATTCTTCTTGTCAGTGACTATCCTATTGCTACTGGAATTCATCATGTGTGTCCTATTGCTGATAGAATTCTCCTTGGCATGGATGTCCTGCTGCTGCTGGAACTCTGCTTGGCGTAGATGTCCTCCTACTGCTGGAACTCTTCTTGACATGAACGTCCTGCTGCTGCTGGAGTTCTTCTTGATGCAATTATCCTTCTTCTGCTGGAACTCCTGTTGGTGTGAATGTCCTTCATTAATTAGGATTAAGTCAAATATTGGCCAGGCTTCACTGCTGGGCTGCATACTTGCTGTTGCCATGCTTGTTGTGCACATTTTCTGGCCCATGCTCTCCTTTGCTGCCTCATTTTCTGCCTGTTGCATTTCCTGCATACTTAGGTTCTCAACAAGTATGCACTCGATGCCTCTGTCGTACCCGCGGGGATATTCTGGTTGCTCCCGAAACTTCGTCCCACACACGCCTAAGCCAAGCCCGCATGGATTTTTTGGTCTTTCCTGGAA
>BNST01001891.1:0-42467 GCA_019650275.1 Xylocarpus granatum | reverse complement strand
TTAATGTGTATGAAAAGTGAGTGTTAGACTTTTCAACCCGGTTGGCATCTAATTATACGTTTTCCAGTTAAAATTTATAAATATTTTTATTATATTGTAATAGTTTTTTAGTATGCTTTTTTAATAGTTAGTTTAGCATTTTTATATATGCTTGCTTAGGTACTTATAATTATGTGATTTTTTAATTTAAAATTTTCATATTTTTATTAATTTTATAATTAAAATATTTATTTTTATTTGACAATCGTTATTGCCCATATTTTATCCCCCTTAACATCAATAAATAATTTAATCAAGATTTTGCACAAAGTATGGATATAAATTTTGCTGATAGGAAGAGGTATACTTTTTTTTTGTAAGGAAGAAGACTGAAGTTGTGGAAAATTATTCAATATGCCAAATTGACCATCAAATCAATTCAAGACCCAAGACTTGCAAAATAACGCGTTATTTGCTTTCATAAAATTAATTTTCAGTGTCAAGTCTAACAAAATGGTGGGATCCTTGAGAAAGAATGCCTTTGCTAACGTGGAAACAATTAGACTAGCAGAGTTATGGATCTACAATAGTTAATGCTTAATTTAAGCTAAAATTTGGACTTATTTTTGCATTTATTTTTAAAATTTAAAATCTTATTTCACAATAAATATAGATTGAACAATTAGACTCAGACTTTCAATTCCTTAAAATTTAATAGTTTCTCAAAATTTTTATTCAATCAAATCCAATTTTATATATAAGATAATTAAGAAGGTTATATTTTGGTATATTTTCAGTGTGTTTTTTTTTAATTATCTATTTTTTAATTTAAATTATATTTGAGATTTTATACTTTTATTAATTTTACAAAGATGATAATTAAAGTATTTAATAGATATTTATTTTTATTTGACAATTGTTATAACCCAAATTTATCCCTCTAAATATTAATAAACAACTTAATTAAGGTTTTGCACATGGGAATGGGTATACTTTTCTAAAGAAGAAGACTACGTTGTGGAAAATTATTCAATATGCCAAATTGAAAAGCAGACCATCAATTCAATCCAAGACCCAACACCTGCAAATACTGCATTATTTGCTTTCATAAACTTAAGTGTTAGTGTCAACTATAACAAAATTATAGGCCTACAATAGCTAATGCTTAATTTAGACTTATTTTTGTATTTATTTTTAAAAATTAAAATTTTATTTCATAATTAATATATATAGAACAGCTTTTAAAATGTTGATATAGACTCTACTTTCAATTGTTTAAAATTTAATAATTTCTTAATATTTTTATTTAATCAAATCAATTGTATGCATAAGAATTGAAAAGGATATAGTTTAAATACAATTATAAGATTTTATAAATTTGTAAAATTAAAAATATTAATAAACAATAATTTAAGGAGATAATTTAATATGTTAATTTATAAAATAATAAAAATTATTTTATAGAATAAAAAATCGATCTAAAAAATATGAAAAAAAAATTTATATTCAAAAGTCGCTTAATAAAACAAAGCATAAAAAAGAACAGTAATAAATGAAAAAGAAAAAGACTCCAAGAAGACAGCGAAGTCAATTAAAAGCTGGATTGCATTCATATTCTAATGTTATAAATAGCGTAGAGTCACTAGCTGTTTGTTGCAGATCAGAGTGGTATTGATTACATAAAAACTTAAGATGATGGGATCAAAATGTGCGTGGGTGAAGTTACTACTTTTTATGTTTGTGTTTGGTTTAAGCGAAAATTGCTGGAGCGAGGGATGCCGGGAGGAAGAGAGATTAGCTCTCCTCCAACTTAAACATTTCTTCAATGATTCCTTACTATCTTCTAAACTTGATGGAGGGAGATGAAAATTCTGATTGTTGTCTGTGGGAAGCAGTTGAGTGCAGCAACACCACAGGCAGAGTGAAAGAATTAGATCTCCATACTACTAGGAATTGGAAATCAGGAGAATGGTATTTGAATGCTTCTTTGTTCTCTCCCTTTCAAGAACTGGAGCTACTCGATTTAGGTGGCAACAGCATAGCCGGTTTTGTTGAGAACGAAGGTTTGTTATTTTTCTCCCTCATAATTTCAACATTTTGTGATGATATTTTATGGGAATTATCTCATAATATTTTCGGATGAATTCAGAAAATTTAACAGTTTTAACATTTAATCATGAAACCACACAATTCTAAGATATTCTGCATGCATTTTGTTCTCTTCTTTGTTTTAGATAAAGAGTATGAGATTATTTGGTGAAACAAGTCTTTACGGACTTGTGTACGTATTAAGAAGAATGCCTATGCAGGTTTTGAAAATTTGTTATGTTGGAGCATTTTGTCGAAAATCTTTACTTAGATTAGACTATATATTATTCATGAGATTCATCCATAAAAGAATTCTTTCTCTTGAGATTGTTTGATTTGTTGCAGGTCTGGAGAGGCTATCAAGCTTGACCAACTTGAAGTTTCTCAATTTAAACTTGAACATGTTCAACAATAGCATCTTTTCGTCTCTAAATGCTCTTTCATCATTAACAACTTTAAGTTTGTCCGGTAATAGATTGGAAGGAACAATAGATATAAAAGGTAAGCTTGATTCTTCTCCCGACTTTATAGATCTCATTCAGCTTTATAATTATCTAATATTAATATAATTAAATCATAATTTTTCTAGAGAATTTTTGTTTTGAATTTATCTTTGCTTTGGTAAGATTAAAGGCTTTGAAATAAATACTTTCTAAAATATAGATACAATTTAAAATAAAAAATAAAATTTAAAATACAATCAATATACTTTGAGTTTTATTTTTACTTTTTATTCACTCTAGTATTAAAAAGTATTATTTAAAGTAACATTAAATATCTATATAAATATATATATATAATTTTTTTAAAAATTTTATAAAAAAATATTAAATTAATTATAAAAATCATAATTAAGTAATTTTGTTAATTCCTTTATTATGAGATATTTAAATAAAAATAAATAATTTCTGTATTTATGTCAAAAATGCCCTTGGGATTTGGTGGAATGAATGGTTGATCTCAATAGATTTATATATTTGGATTTAAAGCCATTTGAAAAATACAAAATAAATAACAAAATAGAGATTTGTGAAGATTTATTTTAACTAATAATTATTGTAATGAGATTTTTGGTCCTCTTTCTATTCATTAATTAATATACAAATGCATATTGATTATTAGAAAATTTTTCAAAATCTTTATCTCAAAAGATCAACTTCTTTATAAGATTTTTTTATCTTTGACAAAAAATTAACTAGTATTTTTTTTGTGAATTTATTAATCTCTATTTATATTATAGAGAAAGAGTGGGGGGAATTAAAATAAATCATACTATCTTGATTTAATATTTTTTTCCTTTTCTTTTAAATATGTTAAAAGATAAAGATAAAAAAAATGGCATTTGTCAAAGAATTATCAATTATGAGAAATAAATAATTTAAATGAAAATGTTTCATCAAATAACTATCACATTTATTTTAATTAATAGTTATTTGAATTTATTTCTAATAATAATTCTTTGCAGGTTTGAATAAGTTGGAGACTCTTGATTTTATATAATAATAAATCAAATTAATTAATCAATTATTAACAGGTTTGAATAAATTGGAGGATCTCTCCTTAGGTGGAGAATCTCTCAACCGTAGCATTTTCTCTTCTTTAAGAGGTATTTTCATCATTAAAGAGGTTAGATCTATCTTACATTGGATTGGAAGGAACTTTTGATTTTCAAGGTAAGCATATTTCTTGTTTTATTTTTTGGAACAAATTGAATATTTGATTAGCATGAATAGTGAAGAGATTAGATTTTGGCTTTACCATAACAACGTGATTGAATTTTCGTATTTTATTGTGAAATTTTAATTAACTTTATTTAAATACTTTTCAGAGTTGGATTCTTTGAGCAACTTAGAGGAGTTGGATCTAAGTGGGAATTCGATTGACAAATTTGTGGTTCCTAAAGGTAATAATAAGGAAAGTATAATATTTCACTTACATTTTTTAAATTCATTTAACAAAATTTTCATTATATTTCAAAGATATAGAAAGCATAGAGAAAAAAGAGTGGGAATGTATTTTTAAAAATAAAATAAAATAGTATTTAGTTGAGTGTCTTAAGTTAATATATGTTAATACTAAAAAAAAATTATTGAATTTAGATCTAATATTTTTAAAATTTAATTTTGTATTTGTTCAATCTTAAACAGATTACAAAGGTTTGAAGAAGTTGAATAGCCTTTCTCTATCTGGAGTTGGGAATATTAGTGATGGAAGCGCCCTGTTGTACTCTATAGGGTCATTCCCATCCTTAAAGAAGCTTGATCTTGGGTACAATAGTTTTAACGAAACAGTGACAATTCCAACAGGTAATTAATCAAGTCACATGTAAATAAAATAAATTATTTACGTATATATTCAGCTAAAGAAGAAGTTGTTGTTTGAATTAATAGATTTCACCAACTTGGAGGACTTGACACTGGACGGTTCTTCTTTCCATATTAGCCTTCTACAAAGCCTTGCAGCTTTCAATTCCCTTAACCATTTGTCTATGCGGGATTGTGAAATACATGGCATCTCAAAATTTCAAGGTTAATTTTACGGGACCAAACAAGTCTTTTATTAGTAATTTCACTGAAACTGAGATTACAAATTCATTTATTTATTTGTTTATTTGTTTTCAGGTTTTCCAAGGATTAAAAATTTGAAATATTTGGACATGTCTCACCCTGCCATCAACTATAGCTTTCTCCAAATGAATAGCTTGTTGACTTCTTCGCTTGAAGTTTTATATTTGAGTGATTGTGGACTCAACGGCACGCAATCTCTTCAAGGTTAATCACTCACTCTCTTTCTCATCTCTCTTAATGAACTAATTTATTAAATTTATTAATAAATTTAATAAATTATAATCTGAAATAATATATATGTTCAATCATTGATTAATATGCTTACAAGATGATTTATGCTCTTTGTGTTGGATATCAGGCCTTTGTGAGTTGGTGCATCTGCAAGAGTTACATATTCGCTCTAATGATCTACGGGGAAGCTTGCCTTGGTGCTTGGCAAACATGACATCTCTTCGAGTATTAGATGTCTCTCACAATCAACTTACTGGAAACATCTCCTCATCTCCCCTCGTGCATCTTACGTCCATCCAATATCTCGGGCTTTCAAACAATCACTTCCAAATTCCAATTTCACTTGGGACCATTTTACAACCACTCAAACCTCACCCACTTCTCTGGTGATAATAATAATCAAGTATTTGCAGAAATTGATGAGTCACAATATTCCATGCCACCAAAATTCCAGCTGATTTATTTGCGATTACCTGGTAACGGATATGGTGGTACGTTCCCTAAGTTCCTTTACCATCAACATGAATTGGAATATGTTGATCTCTCTCACAATAAATTGACTGGAGATTTTCCAAATTGGTTGTTAGAAAACAACACAAAATTGGCAGAACTCCATTTGACCAACAACTCTCTTTCTGGACCTTTTCGTATGCCAAGTAATCCTCACACGCAGTTAAACATGTTAGATGTCTCTAGCAATTTCATCGGTGGTCATATTCCAGTAGAAATTGGAGGATTTCTACCAAGTTTAACAGATTTAAACATCTCTACAAATGTGGTTAACGGTAGCATTCCTTCCTCATTTGGTAATATGAACTCATTGACAATATTGGACTTATCCAGCAATCAACTAACTGGCGGAATACCTGAGCACTTGGCCATGGATTGCCTTTCATTACAACTTCTTGTGTTGTCAAACAACAGTTTGCAGGGTCATATATTCACTAAAAGTTGTAACTTGATAAACTTGGAGAGGTTACAACTGGATGGCAATCACTTCATCGGGGAGATCCCAGAATGTTTGGCCAACAGCTCTTCATTGTTGGGTTTATATATTAGTGACAACCATCTATTAGATAGGATTCCAGGATGGTTGGGTAATCTTTCACGGTTAGAAGATATAATCATGCCAAATAATCATCTTGAAGGTCCAATTCCAACAGAGTTTTGCCAGCTTAATTCTCTCGAAGTTTTAGACCTTTCAAACAATAATATCTCGGGGAGTTTACCATCTTGTCTTGGTCCTAGGTCTGTGAAACAAATTCACTTGTCCAAAAATATGTTGCAAGGACAACTAAAAGACGGTACATTTTGCAATAGCTCATCCTTGGTAACATTAGATCTTAGCCATAACCGCTTATTTGGTAGTATTCCAAACTGGATTGACGGACTTTCTGAATTGAGGTACCTTATCTTGGCCAAAAATAATCTTGACGGAGAAGTGCCAGTTGAATTGTGCCGATTGAACCAATCTCGATTGATAGATTTGTCTCAAAACAATCTTTCTGGTCAAATTCCCCCTTGCTTAGATAACACTGCACTTGGTAAAGGTTATTATGATGTTGCAGCTCCAGCTCCAGACATTGACGATCACGATTATGCAAGGCCAATTCATAATAAGGAAAATATAACGTTTACTACCAAGGAGATATCCTACTCTTATCAAGGAAAACCACTGGCTGGCATGTTTGGACTTGATCTTTCTTGCAATAAACTGATAGGTGACATCCCTCCTGAAGTTGGATCCCTTACAAGGATACGCGCATTAAATCTGTCCCACAACAGCTTGACGGGATCAATTCCAGTGACATTTTCAAATCTCAACCAAATTGAAAGCTTGGATCTTTCCTACAACAAATTGCAGGGGAAAATCCCTCCCCAGCTAGTGAAGCTAAATACATTGGAGGTTTTCAAAGTATCACACAATAACTTATCGGGTAAGATTCCTGAGCCGACTGCACAGTTTGCAACCTTCAACGAGAGTAGCTATGAGGAAAATCCTCTTCTTTGTGGGTTGCCTCTACCAAGGAGTTGCAATGAAAATGAATCACCACCATCCTCGCCAACAGTTTCAATTAGCAATCAAGAAGACAATAGTTTGATTGACACGGACAGCTTCCGCACGACTTTCACTGTATCATACGTAATTGTGTTCATGGGGTTCATCTCAGTGTTATATGTGAATCCGCATTGGCAAGAAAGATTGTTGCGTCTTGTTGAGACGTGGATGACCTCCAGCTACTACTTTGTCGTCGATCATCTCCTCAGAAGATTCTGTAATTAAGTATGTAGTTACATTGTAACAGTTTTTTTCAACTTCATAATAGTATATGATGCAAATTATCTATTTTTATTCGGGTTATCTATCGATGATCAGCTCTTCTAAATGATGTAATGGAAAGTGAATGGATTTACATGACATGCTCAATTTTGATTTGCTTTTCTCCCCATGAGAAAATCAGAACTGCAGCACTAATTATATTATCAACTCCTGGAGCAATCAACATTTAACTAATACTTACTTTTGATTCATCCACATTCTTGTGTAATCATTAATCAATCTTCTCTCCGATATTTGGTTTCCAATGGGTAGTCTTTTCTTTATCTGAGTCGGCTAGCTGTTTCATGGGAAAATAATGATTAACACCGAGTTGAGTAAATTAAGCGAGGTGAAAGAAATGAAAGCCACAGTTTTCATGACAAACCTTTATCTCATTGGCAATCTCGGCAGTAAGATTTACTTGCTGATTTATCCCAGACCTTGTTGAATCCATGTTGGAAACAATAAAAAGTCCTACTGCTTCATTAACTTCATTCTCAGGGGCAACATGGGACCTAATGTTATGATTGGCGTTAAGAGTGGCAAATCAGTTATAGAGTAGGCTAAATGCAAAACAAATAAAATCTGCCTAACAGTAATGGGTATAGGAGTAGCCTCGCCTGTTTCGTTTGCTTACCGCCTCATGTCCTACAAGAATCACCATGTTGATAGCTAGTATTAATTAGCAATGAGGCTGTGCTTTGAAATGAAACACAACTAAGAATAGACGTCTAATTGTACAAATTTAACTTTCCTTTTTCTTGAAAATACAATAATATTTCCAAAAATTGACAAGGTCATGTTGATTTCATGATTTCCAGCTAATACTGTAGATTTTATCAAATTTATTCCAATCAAAACTTTGGCATCAACAAGTAAATAGTTGCTTATTTCTGCGAAACCTAATAAATAAAATATTGATATGAGCATGTCCAAGAATACCTTTCGTATTTGGACATATTGATCCCCAAGCTCTGTGACATCCGACTCTGACAAACAGGGGTGACATACAACTCTCCAATATTGTATGTACTTATCAACATTGTAACTTGAACAGTTTAGAATTGCATCACTGTTTGACAAAGAAGCATGGCAGGGAAACTTTGCCTTTGATATATACCTCTTCAGCACATTCTCCTCTTTAGAAACTTTGCTGTCAACTGAGTTTGCACCAGCAGATGCATGCACTTTTATGATGTGGCTAACAATAAGCTACAAAAAGAAAATTTTGATGTTCTTTATAATGAAGATTAAATCAAATCATGATAGAATTGCTTTCAGTAAACCAATATTATCCTGTGCAGACTGGAGGGAGGATTTGCTACTTATTTAGCCAGATACCAGTGGAAAGTATGAAATGGCCTCAGTACAACAGTTTACATAGTGTGGACCTTGAGATCATCATAACATCTTTAGGGAGGATTAGCTGCAGCAAGGATTGAGGTTCTTGAACCGAAAATAGTTGTTATTCCTGCTTTGGCAATGGATATTGTATGCTGCTCCATTGCTTTATGGATGGCAACCCTTGTGACACAATACATTAACACTTAATGGCCCATAACTAGTAGATGAAATCAACTAGCTATCAATATATGGAGCCACTTTTAATTACATATCCTCTAATCTCTTTTGTCAAACACGTCAATACACATAACACCTCCATCTGCCAAAAATATGGCTCCTCCTTCTAGATAAAATTATCACTGAATTGGACAAAATAAATTTGTCAGAAACGGTTTTAATTTGAGGGAAAAAAAGGGATGTTTTATTTAATTACTAATGGGACAAATTAACATAACTCATACTGAAACCCAACGAGATCAAGAACTTACCGAGCTGCCACCTCGGATCACCGAGCTCACAGCTGATGTACCTTTCCCAGAATTATAAACAGCTATGGGTGTTGTCTTCTGGACAAACTTGAGAAACTTTAAAAGGTGATCATACAATCATTATTTCAGCACGACAACTAAAGCAGGAGCATGAACAAACATAAATTAGGATTTGCCAAGCTTAGTCAAGAACCTTTCAATAGGAACAGGGATGCAGAACTCAAACTAAGCAAAACTATATGATCCTGAAGAGCCTCACCCCTGAATAACGATCAGATATATAAAACTAACCTGTTATTTAGCAGTAGCTCTCCCAGAAGCAAAACATTAATATTAGCTCTTAACTATACCCCATCTGGCAAATTCTGCTCTAGTCAAAATTGGTTGTAGTATCAATAAACAAGATCAATGTGAAAATAATTAGGTTCAAGCTCGACCATCCTAGACCCTCCAAACAGAAGGCGAGCAACAGCTTTCTTCACGTTGTCATGACCAAATATCGAAGGAGTAATCTTGGAGCATATGGTTTTGTATGCATCAGGTTGTGAAGCAAATTTTTTGAATTCTTCTATATGAAAGTAATGTCACTACAAAAGGCAATGTATAATGAACAACGAAAGCTTTGAGAAGTGAAACTGAAAAAAATAATGATTAACTGAAAACAAAATTTATGAGCACTTGTCAAAATCTTCCACCAAATTGTAGAAATTGTAGTGAAAAAAAAATTCTAGAAAATTCATTCATAATTCTTCTTGTGCGAAAGCAGCAGGACCTCAAGAACTAGCCTCACTGCCTTCTTCCAACCCTACAACTCTGACATAAGGCTGTCTAACAGCAACTGTGCCTTTGTGGCTGAATAAAATCGTACAAAAAAGGATTAGGAATGGGGTACTGGTACAAGTGAAACAGACATCAAACTTCGCATTTCAAGGTGCAACAATTGTTATGAGGCAGGAAAATTAGCAGCTTGGAAAATACTGTATATCCCATGATGGCCAATCACGTTCCAGGTACAATTGTCTAAACAAGATGGCAATCAACCGACAAAAGCATGTTTCTAGAAAGCTCTCCGGTGGACACATCCTTATACATCCAAGAAGCATCCATCAAGCAAAGTTCAAAACTCTATTTCCATATTCATACATAAAGTAAACATCATTACCTAAGGATTCTCCTATAACTTCAGTATTTGTTGATCAACATACTGACTCTTATCATGAACCACAATCCAAGGATCAATTGTGCAAGGTTCTTCTCTTGCCTAAAAAAGTTCACATTATTTTTTACTAACTTCTAATTCCAGAAACATGACTATAACAAAAGTTTTAGATAATACCCGAGGTAAGTGCCCACATGATCCCAAGACAAATGCGCCTCCAAGGCCAGGACGACAGAAGGAACATCCAAAGTACTTCTACAATTCTTGCATGATAGATGTACATAAGTTGTCTCTACCTTAACCCTGGAAGTAGCTGTCCAAATCCTAGATATCTGTTACCAGTTTTGATATATATTGAGCCTGGTCATCAATTTAACTAGAAAATTATTAAACATTAATTATTTCCCCCTATTTTTCTTCATTTTCCTCGCATTTCTCATGAACCAAACATTTAAAAGGAATCCAAACACACTAACCCCAAGTGATCGCAATGACAAAGAATCCTTCTTTGGAGTTAACAAAATCTGCAGCTCATCAATTTTTAACTCTTTCGTGTCCCCACCTTTATCTTCAAACTCGCCAAAACCTCCGCTGCTGCCGTCTCAAACTATAAAAAATAAAAAATAAAAAGAACACATAAATTTCATGCCTTTATTATCATTATAGTCTATAAAATTTATATTCTAAAAGGTTTACAACACATAAATTTATAATCATTCCATTCTATAAAATCAATATCCTAAAAGCAATAAACTTAAATTTGAAATAATTCTATAAAATGTGAAACTAGATGCGAAGCAGAGAAAGACTGAAAATCGAGGGAGTACCAAAGGAAGGTAGTCAGCCGGGGAGGAGTGAAGAAGAGACGGTTGATCGGCACCGAAGGCGAGGAGATCGTGGTGGACTAATAGAAACTTGAGTCTTCGATCAGACTTTCTCTGTACGTTAACACGTTTTCATCACTTTCGAAGTATCTGATGAACTCCTTGAACTTGATCTAGAACGAGTGGCGGCGATGCTTCGCCTCCGTCGTCATCGCAGCATACTCCGAAATCTGCGCATAGTCCCTGTAAAACACTGCACCCTCGTCCCACCCTAACATTCTATCTCCTTGCCTTCTTCAACTTTTTATTTCTTTCTTTATTTTTTTCCTTCTTTCAGTCACTGCGAGGACAACGATCTTTCCGTCTCTCTCCTCTTCTCTCTCTATCCAAATTAGCGCGAGTATGCGATCTCTTCTGGTATTGGGCGGGACAGTGATGGTGACGTGACAGAGGTACGTGGGCTTTTCAAGAAGGTCCAGTCCAAGAAGCAATTTTTCTTTTTTAAAAAAATAAATAAAATTTATTTTCCTGGTTTCATTCGTTTTGATCACGAAAAGATTTTATTGGTTGTTAAAAACGCAATAAATGGAGAATTTGATAACAGAGGTGAAAATGAAGACAGAATCTGCTGCCGCATTGTTTTCGACGCTTCAGAGAAGGATCGAGTTTCATCCAACCAGGATGCCGTATGCCGAGTTCAGTGAAGGCGGTAGTGACGGCAGCGAGTTCAAATTAGAAACGTTAAACACCAGTTGTTTGGATCATGCGGATTGGTGCGGCGCCGTCAGCCGGCGAAGAAAGTTGGGCAGTCGGAGTTTTGGGATAATGAGTTGGATCCAGAGCTCAGTCCTGGGATAACCTTCCGTAGAATTGTGAGTTGTTAACTCAGTGAGCTTGGATTTTCATTTGCCTGAAGTGATGTTGTGGCTCGGTTATTTTGATGGGTCGTGATTGATTTATTTTTCTTTTCAGTTAGTTGGGCAGTGATTGATTTTTAGGTTGCTTAATTTGATGCGGGCTTTTCTCTGTATGTGTATTTTGTTCTGCGAACTGCTATGGTGTTTTGGACATAGTGTGTTGTTTAAGTAACATTGCATTAGGAATTCGGATTCTATTTGGCTGACATTGGTTTTGTTTTTTATTTTTTATTTTTTGCCTATTCTAGAGCAGAAGGTTTACATGTTGTTTTAGGTTCATGATAAAAAAAATTTATTCCAAGAAAACCCATGGATGTTGTCTAGAAAGAAAATTTGAGCAAACAACCAAAGGGACACCAACACAGTTGTCCAACTGAGAATGGAGTACATGGTGCTGATTCTGATACTGATGCGAGGCAAAAGGTCAACCTAAATGGTGGGTTGTCAAACGAGATTCATTTGAAGGGAACATCCATTCAACCAACCCAGGCAATAGCTCAATGCTCAGTACCAAAAAAGTAAGCTTTGTTAGAACCATATTCAATGGCACCATTACTCAGGAATCCATCAGAAGGCTTCACTCCAAACTCATATCAAGGAAAAAGCTCAGAACCTTCAGTTAAATCTGTGAACAGCAATGTTGTCTGTCGTGAATCTAAGACCAGCACTGCTGCCGCTGATGCTTCTGTAGTAAATAACCCCAAAGAGAATGGGACTTCTAAGAATGATGCAGAAGTCCCATTGACAACATTGCTGAACTGCAACGGGCCCCAAATCCCTGAGACTGATAAGATTATTATAAGTGAGACCTCACAAAAGGTAATTGGATGTTTCCTTTGCTGCATGGATCCCTTTATCCTTCTTTTCTCCGCTTGGCTGGAATTAAAACCATATTTCTAATCTGTGAGTCCCTTAATGCATCCAGATTAATTTATTTCAAATGCTGGGGCATCAAGTATTACTCCTCGATAGTCAATTGACCAAAACTGGAGAGTATTTTAAAAGTGCCTCTGTCTGGGGATGCTAATGATAAACCTTCGGAGAAAACCTGCCTCTTAAAATCACCAAATGTGCCCAAGTTTTGAAAACAGTCAGGTGGTGTTTATATATTTCTATTTCCTGGGGATCTTTGTACAAAATGCAATTGGTGCTGACTTGTTTTTAGTTTCTTTTCCAGGCTGGAGCTAATTCTGATAATAGTATTGATCGTAAATTGCCGAATGAGCAGGCTGGTGATAATGTTCATGGACTGGGGCCTGAATTGATAAAACTATCAACCCCCTCAGTGATAATCAATGAATCTCCACTTGTTAAGCCTTGTGATGGTGGATGCCAAAGGAAATTGAAGAAGAAGGCTTCGAAGTGTTGTATTAGAAACATGCCTATCGGCTTAAAATCTTTGAAGGCATCCCTGGGCCTGCACAAGAAAAAGCACAAAAAAAGCAAGAGCTGCATTTTAGACCCCAACAATCTCAGAAGAGAACTCTTGTTTGACAAAAATTGTTCGTCAGATGTTGGGCCATCAAAGCCTGAGAACACAAGTAAAACCTATACAAGTTCATGTCATTCCAAGAGGAAAGCAGTCAATATGGCACTGCTGAAAAGAATGTCAAAATTTGCAATGGTGATTCCTTGATGAGTGTTTTAGATGGAGAATTAAGAGAGAGAATACATCAGAATGGTGCTGTGCTGGCATCGAATGAGCAGTTACCAAAGCATTCTGATTATGTCTTGGAAGCAAATCAGTGGGATTCTATAGAAACCGTTGCATCAAAAGATAGAAGAAACAAGGCTCTGCAGGAAGGGATGGGAAGCTTACCCTAGGTTTCGAGGAGACAACCTGTGAGTATTGTTTAAAAATATACCTTCTTTTTTTGACTTTGCTTGATGACTGTGTTTATTGTAGTTGCAAAGTGGGATGGGATCAACTTGCATCCACAGAATGTGGAATCAAAGGGTACTGAGAGTGTCAGCATCGGCTATGTTCTGGATGAGTGGTGAGTATTTAATGTCCCATAAATTATTATATTTCTCTAAAGCACAATTTTTACTGAGAAAAGTTGACAGCATGCGGTAACTCTAATTGTTATTTGCAACAATATTTTAATCTGGATTTTCATCTTTCAAATTCTACACGGACGAAGAATATGATCGTGGCAAGAAAGAAGCTAAAGCGCTTTAAGCACAGCTTCAATGAACCAAATCTTTTTCAAGAAATTGCATCTGAGAAGACACAATTAAAGAAGGCAAGATGAGCCATACCAGCTCCAGAGACAAACCATTCAGGTTGTGAAGATCAGTTCACTCCGAGACGACATATTTTTGACTGGTGAGACTTGCTATCTTACAATATGCAGTGTTTGTTTCAGTGTTTAGCAAAAATGTGATTTGGGGAATCTTGGAAGAAATCCGAAAATTTAGAATTTTTCTTCTGTTTTTCTTGTGATATTTCTTTGTTGGTAGGGGGGAGAGAACCTGGTGATTAACTTTTTATTGAAACCTTCTTTCCCCCTCTTTCTTATGGGAACTGTATAAAGCAAAAAGATAATAGCATACAGGAATGTGAAGATGTAAACTGTTTACTTTTCATTAGTAAGTTTACATTATGACTTCAATGTAAGCTTAAGACCAGGAGCCATTTTTCTCACCGTTTTGCTGTTTCTTTTGATGTTTTTATAATGCTAACAATATTCAACTAAATTTAAAAACTTTGCTTTAAATTTGTCAAACAGTTGAAATGCAAGAGATATGAAACAGAGATAGAGCATAGACAAATCTGCTTCTTATAAATGCAAATATTTGGTTTTAAGAATTATTTATATGTCTAAATATCCAATAAGGTGCCTAACATAATATAAAGCTGATGCTGCTTAGCAGAAGATAAAGCTGCTGCAGAGAATATGACACGGCATGAGTATCAGATTCAACTTTTTGCATGATTTTTGAGTCCCTAACTCCACTGCTTGATAGGCAATTTTTATGCTTAGTTAAAGATCTCATGAGTTAAACAAGTGTTAAAAGACCATTAATTACAACCATATGCATGCTTATTTGTCTGCATATAAATCTGTTATGGAGGAATAGAATTACTAGCTGACAAGATGAAAAAAGTCCCTAAATCAGTCAAAAGTTTGTAAGAGGTGAAATCCAAACCCTCCGATATAAATCTGGTTTCTTTGATCATGGGATGAAAATTCTTTGAAAACAGAAGCTTTTACAGATTCTGAATTGGCTAGGAGAACTCTCTCAGTAAGCTATACTCCTCTGCTATTTTCATTTTCAATCGTGCATCAGTACAGGCTTTTCATTTTCAGTAAGCTATACTCAACAAGTAATTACCATTACTTGAGGTGTTAACATAGTTGTCTCTAATTAATGCACAGTAGAGTTTTTTTTTATTTGGAATTAATTATGGTTTGTCAGAGCATTAATTACTTCTTAATATGCAACATCCACCAAGTCTTTCAATAATTAAAACTCTCTTCTATCATAAGCATTAAACCATGTGATTAATCATAATTACCATCAAATTTGTTTCAGTATGACGTGGAATTTACCTTGTTAACACTAATATCAATTACATAATTAAAAATATTTTTGTTGATTATTAAAAATACTTTAATGTTTCAAATAAATAACATAAATCATTAATTATTGATTAAGTTGATAATTAATAAATTAGGTTGATAGTAGTATGGTATGGTCCCATCACCTTTTGGTATTGGAGCATAAAAGGAAGGGAAATCAATTAACTTTACTTCATTGACACTCCCTTGAGAAAAATGGAGTGAGAGACAACTTTTTCAAGATTTTCAAGTCCTTAAAATTTTTTAAAAAAAAACCCACAACTTCCCCATTTTGCTGTCAGCTACATTTCTTAGAAGAATTACAAATTCTTAGTGATTTTTTTTACTAATTAAAGTGATAATTGATAAATCAGTATCTTTCAATGATATGTTTTTAAATGACTTAGATTAATGAATGAATCATGACTATAAAATTAACAAATAATTGGTATGATATTGCACATGAATTATTGTGATGTTAATATAATTGTTAATTTTTTTTAATTAAAAATTAAGAAATTAATTTTTTTTGTCTTTTTATTTTTAATTTAGGAGAAATTCAAATCTTAAATTTTTAATAAATTTTTTTCGTAAGGGGGAGATTGAATTTCAAATTCTTAATTAATTTAAAAGAAAATAAAAAATAAAAATTTATAGAAAAATTATGAAAAAAGGCATGTCAAAAGAAATATGATTTAAATTTTGTGCAATGAGCTTTGAAGGAGACCTGATTTCAACTTTTTCCGACACTGGAAGCACTTTCTTTGTAATAAAAAGCAATTTCCCTTTGAAAAAATGCATGTTGGCTTCTGGTTGAGGAGAAAGCAATTAAAAAAAGAATCATTGAATTCCCACCAACAAGCACTGATAAATTCAACAACCCAATATTGACATTGGTACTGTATTCAATTCAATCTTCAGTATTCACTCTCTCTTTCCCATCCATCTGCGAATCTCAACTTCTGACCTCCTCAAAACTGTCATCTTTGCTTCCCCTTCTCTCTCCGGAGCACTTTTAACTGAAAATAAAAAAAAGAGAGAGAGAGAAAATTCGTGTTCTGTACAGAAGCACCAAGTGCTGCTTAACTTGGGTTGTTTGTTTTGTTGGCTTTCGTATAACTCCTAAGCCAGAAAATCTTTAAAGCTTTATGAGTCCAATTTGTTATCTCTACTGTACTTTTCAACTTTCTTGGTTTCCTCTTCTACTTTCGCAGTCACTTTCGTGTTCTTTTCTGGTAGCCTTCGTTTGTTTGTTTTTTAGGCCAAAAGTAATATCGAAACCTCGGTGGTTTGAGGTTTAATGGAGTTGCTGAAGCCAGAAAGTATTTTCTGAAAAGGGTTTTGGTTCTAATTCTTTTTCTTTTGCCCACTTTTTCAGTTAGTCTTAGGCTTATTCACAAATGGAGTTTGGTTTCTTTGGTTCCATTTTTATTGTTGCACTTCTTTTCAAGCCCTTACCTTGTCAACAACCCAATACAGATGGCTTCTTTCTGGCTGATTTCTTTAAGAAAATGAGCTCAAATTCTTTTCAATCTTCATACTTTTCTGCGCCATTTTGCTCGTGGAAGAGTGTTTCCTGTGATGCCAAAAAAGAATTTGTAACCGATTTATTTGCTTCTGGTTTAGGCCTTTCTGGTTCTGTTCCTGATACCGCCATTGGAAAACTAAGCAAGCTTGAATCTTTAGATCTCAGCAACAACAAAATCACTTCTTTGCCTTCTGATTTGTGGAGTTTAGGCTCACTCAAAAGTCTTAATCTATCCCACAACCAGATTTCTGGTTCTCTCCCCAGCAACATTGGAAATTTTGGTTTGCTTGAAGTGTTTGATGTTTCAAACAACAATTTTTCTGGAGAAATCCCTGCGGCTATAAGCTGTCTTGTTAGTCTTAAAGTTCTTAAACTTGATGGAAACATGTTTCAATGGAGCTTTCCACCAGGATTATTAAATTGCCAATCTTTGGTTGCAATTGATCTTTCCATGAATCAGCTGAATGCTTCTTTGCCTGATGGATTTGGTGCTGCATTTCCTAAGCTCAAAAGCTTTGAACCTTGCAGGAAATAAGATTTCTGGCCGGGATTCGGATTTTGCTGGGCTGCAATCCATTTCAAGCCTCAACGTTTCAGGGAACTTGTTTCAGGGTTCAGTAATGGGTGTGTTTCTTGAGTCATTGGGTGTGATTGATGTGAGCAGGAATCAGTTTCAAGGCCACATTTCTCAGGTACAATTCAATTCTAGTTACAATTGGTCTCATTTGGTTTATTTAGACTTATCTGAGAATCAGCTAAGTGGAGAAATTTTCCACAACTTGAGTCAAGCTAAGAATCTTAAACACCTTAATTTAGCTTACAATAGATTTACCAGGCAGGAATTTCCGCGCATTGATATGCTTTTGGGTTTAGAATATCTCAATTTGTCTAGGACTAGCCTTAGTGGTCATATTCCTAATGAAATTTTAGAGTTGAGTGATTTGCATACTCTTGATCTGTCCATGAATCATCTCACCGGCCAAATTCCAGACCTAAGGTCTAAAAGGCTTGAAATTATTGATATGTCACACAACAATTTGAGTGGGGAAATTCCTTTAACTCTATTAGGAAAATTTCCGTGGATGAAGAGATTTAACTTCTCATACAACAATCTAACCCTTTGTGCTTCCAAGTTATCCCCGGAAATTCTACAAACTGCCTTCTCTGGATCATCAAATGACTGCCCAGTCGCAGCAAACCCGACCCTCTTTAGAAGGAAAACAACCAAGCACAGAGGACTCAAGCTTGCTCTGGCTTTAACCCTGTCAATGATCTGCTTTCTTGTCGGGCTGCTGTTTCTAGCCTTTGCTTGTAGAAGGAAACCAACAAAGTGGGTTGTAAAGCAAACCTCATGCAAAGAAGAGCAAATTGTTTCTGGCCCCTTTTCATTCCAGACTGATTCAACCATTTGGGTTGCAGACGTTAAGCATGCAAATTCGGTTCCAGTAGTGATATTTGAGAAGCCATTATTGAATATCACATTTGCAGAGCTCTTATCTGCAACTTCAAATTTTGAGCGAGGCATGCTCTTGGCTGAAGGGAAATTTGGGCCTGTGTACAGAGGATTTCTACCTGGTGGAATTCAAGTAGCTGTAAAAGTTTTGGTCCATGGATCGGCATTAACAGACCAAGAAGCTGCAAGAGAGCTCGAGTATCTTGGCCGAATCAAACACCCCAATCTCATTCCATTGACTGGATATTGTATAGCTGGGGATCAAAGGATTGCTATATACGATTACATGGAAAATGGGAACTTGCAGAATTTGCTTCATGACTTGCCATTCGGGGTTCAAACTATAGAGGATTGGAGCACAGATACATGGGAAGAAGATGATACTAATGGGATACAAAATGTAGGCTTTGAAGGGTTATTAACAACTTGGAGATTTCGACATAAAATAGCACTTGGCACGGCGCGAGCACTGGCATTTCTTCATCATGGATGCTCACCTCCAATCATTCACCAGGATATTAAAGCTAGTAGTGTTTATTTGGATATGAATTTGGAGCCTAGATTATCTGATTTTGGGTTGGCCAAGGTATTTGGAAACAGCTTAGATGATGAAATTGCTCTTGGTTCACCCGGATATGTGCCACCAGAGTTTTCACAGCACGAGTATGACTCCCCAACACCAAAATCTGATGTATATTGCTTTGGTGTGGTTCTGATTGAGCTAATTACAGGGAAAAAACCAGTCGGTGACAATTATCCTGACAGGAAAGAAGGAAATTTGGTGAGTTGGGTTAGAGGATTGGTAAGAGAGAATCAAGGAGCAAGAGCTATTGATCCAAAACTTCGTGTTACGGGGCCTGAAAACCAAATGGAAGAGGCTCTGAAGATTGGATATATTTGCACAGCTGACCTTCCCTTGAAACGCCCAAGCATGCAGCAGATCGTCGGCCTTCTTAAAGATATTGAGCCAACAAATCATCAATGAAAGCACAAAGTGAGAAGATTACTCTTAAGTTGTTTCTCTGATGTTTTAATTATTTATTTCCCTCTAATCTTTTACTTTCCTGTTATCAGTACTTCCGATGCTGCCATGGAGGGAATGTACAGTAGGCCTGAAATCATTTTTTGGACTTTGATGTATTTCTGTTTCTCTCTTCATTGTTGGTGGCATAAAAGTTTAATTATATGTATAGACGTTTGATCCTTGAAACTTGGAAGATAGATTCTCCAAACAGTTTTTATCTTCTCTTGGTACTGAAAGATAATGAGTTGAATTTTATTCATATTGTTGGTCTTACATTTAAGACCTCGCCTACTTTTTCTTCGTAAAATGTGGGAGCAAAAGTCATTTAAGCAGCACATATTTTATGATCAGTTCTAGATTTTTTTCCTCCGTCACAAACGAAAGCCTCAGCTGGAATGGCCGTGTCACAGTTACCTGTCCCCTCATCTTTAGGCAAATTAGTGATGGATCAGAAGAATTCAGGGTTCATAACTTGTGTAAAATCATGGATCACTTCAGGACCAAATAAATGTTAATTACTTTGATTTTATTTAGGAAAGAAAATGCGACGTCTGCTTGTTACTAAGGGCTATGCTGTTCTGTAGGCGGAGCTCTATAGTTTCCACCATTTTTGTTCATCTGGGCAACTTTGTGCCCGGAAAACTAGGTGCTGCAGAATCGAGATCCCCTTGGTAGAACACTGCAGCTCTAATGTCACTACAATTTTTTCGCACTACAGGGATAACGTTTGATGTTAAAAGAAAAAAGGGAGGATACGAGATGTTCGGATCTATGGTATAATAAAACTCTTAAAACTTGGGACAAAAGAGTGCTAAGAGTGATGTACATTACCATTGAAGTAACATGAACCTGAAGCCAAATGGCTGTACTATAACAAAGATTATGCTTTGCCTGTCATGGTCTTTAACATAAGGAGATAAAAGACCAAATATAGACAAAATATACAGATAATGATTGTGATGGAAGAAGGGAGAAAGAGAGCGAGAGATTCTTGTAATAATTTACATCACATTAAATATAATACTTGCATGCTTACATAAATTAACACTATGAACATGTGGATGGTAATATTCAAATTGATAGACAAGCTTTTCCTGCCACCAACAATATTAAGATGCACGCTTATCTCAGGATTAGCTGATACTGACCAGGATGATAATTACTAGATTAGCAAAATAATGAAACAAAGGAAGGCCTCATTCTCAATCTCACAGTCATTCAGGATATTTTTCAAAGTTGGTGGCTTAAGTTTTGTTTTGCTGTCAACCAAGTTCACTCTTTCTGACTTCTCTGACTCTGACTGTCAAGCTCAATATATGCATTTTTAATTTCCATTGTGGCATGCAGAAAATTTCCACAGAATCCACTGAGTTTCCAGCACCATTAGATTTTGGCATAGATTATTCGTCGGTTGAATTGATTATATTTGTTGACCCAAATGTTAAGCAACAATGGTGGGAATCATGATTTTCAACTGCAATCATCATGGACAGTAGTTCAGAATGCTGCACACTAGACTGTTTAGAAAGACTCTTTGTTCATCACTCCATTTAGAATGAGTTTACTATAATTAAAAATATATATATGAATAATTTAACTACAGCCCTTTTAAATTTCTCATATTTTCAATTCTGACTGTTGTCCATGTTCCATAACCCGAAGAATTACTGGAACCTTTTGAGACAATGGTAAGTTTTGCAGGTGTTGATATTCCTTGAAAAAGCTGAAGAAGAACCTGGAAATTTTCTCCCTGGTGACAGCAACAATTTGGAGGAATGGATCACACCAAATGGGAAATGGCAACTGCATGATGCCAACTTTTTCCAGGCAGATGGTCCTGTCCAGGAACTGCAACAACAGCCAGGGGAATGAATATTAAAGGGACAACACAACAGTGCCAATTCCAAGCTTTAAACACCAAAAGTTTGTCTTGTAATTCCAGGATTGATTTGAAATCATAGTTGTTGCAGAACAGAATGATCAAAACATTATCAAATTAGTATTTGAGAAATGTTGACTAAATATATAAAAATTGTTGGTAGCATGTCACTTTCCATGAAAGAATAAGAACAAATACTGTACAATTTTGTTGTCTGGGCATCAGATGCTTCCATGCGTATGCCATCTTTATAAGACACTAATTGTGAGCCATTAAAATTATTATACTTTGCAATATAATAAATTATTATTGCAACTTGTAATTGTAATTAATATATATAGCAAATCCAACGGCCATGATTCAATCACACCTTAACCCTGGTTAAATTAACTTGAACATCTCAAAGTTTCTCATGATAAAAACAAAATAATAATAATAATAATTAGTGGGAAACAAATAAACAAATAAAAATAAATTCAGGTGATGTCGTAGAAGTCTGCCTCTTCGTTTTCGTTATCAAACCGAACTAACACAGACGGAAACAGAACTCATATAGAAGAAGAACATGTCTGACGAGGAGCACCACTTCGAATCAAAGGCTGATGCTGGAGCATCTAAGACCTACCCACAGCAAGCTGGAACTATCCGCAAGAATGGCTATATTGTCATCAAGAATCGTCCTTGCAAGGTTTTGTTTTCCTTCTTTTTTTTAAAAAAATTTTATGTCGATTTTATATTTTTCTCGATGTTTATGATGGGTTTGTATTGTTTTTGTCAGATCTTTGATGGACTGTTTTCGGTTCTTATTATAATCGAGGGATTTTTCTTTTTTGTTTATGAGATTTTTAGGTTTTTCTGTATGTTATATTGTGAAATATGTAATTTTGATTGAGAATTGTGTGATGGGACTGTTGATTTAGCGGATGATGTTGATGCCAGTTCTTAGATTTTATATGTTGACTTGCTTTTGCAGATTAGGTTTCATATTCAGGGTTTTCGTATGTATGTTATTGCACTTACTACCATATATTTATAACATTTTTGACTTTCCTAATGATCGTGCTTGAAGTTTAATGAGGTCAGTGTAGCTTCTGTGAATGGTTAATTTTCCGTAGCTTGATAGATTATTGCTAATAATGAGGCTGAAATGATTCTTGGATGTAATTTGTATTACACTTTTGGCTATAGATTCAGGATAATGAAACTTGGGCCGAAGTAACTTTGTATAATTAACTTGATTCATCAAAATCTGTGACATGTGGTAAGTTTTTTGTTGATACGTGTTTTGTGTTACTATACTTGTTTCAAACTTGAACTTTTAATCTGGTGCTGAGCTGTCTGTTTTGCCTACATTGTGTATGTTGTTTGTGCAAATGACTTTTTGTGCTCATTATGCAACCAAACCCATATATTGGTTCACTTACATGTTTTCATTTCTTTTATGGATACCCAAAAAGGTTAAATGTTTACTTTAGTACATTCTAGTGCTGTGGTTTCTAAAGTATTCAATTTTTTGATCTTCCCATTTCATAATCGGTTCATTCAATTTTTATACCTTCTTTTGAAACAGGTTGTTGAAGTTTCTACTTCAAAGACTGGCAAGCACGGACATGCCAAGTGCCACTTTGTTGGAATTGATATTTTTACTGGGAAGAAGCTCGAAGATATTGTGCCTTCATCCCACAACTGTGATGTAATGCTAATTTTTTTTCCTTTCTTTCTTATTTCATTTTTCCAAATGTTTATTTGCTTGTTTTTGCAATTGTTCCTACAGGTTCCCCATGTTAACCGTACTGACTATCAGCTGATTGACATCTCTGAAGATGGTTTTGTAAGTTATCCTTTTAATTGATACCAAATACCAAATTATGGCAAATGGGACATATTGTTTTGCATTGATTAATGAATTCAGAAATTTTCTCTTTACAGGCTTGGTCTCTGCCATTAGTCCATTTGTCTTGCTGTTTAACCCTTCTTATTATTTTCATGTTCGTAGATTAATTTTGCCATTATATCTTAATGTTGTTATAGAGGAAATTATGTTTATATGTGCATTGGTGTACATTTGTCTGTTATTTAGGATTCCTTGTTGGCTAGGATGATTGGAACAGTATGTTTCTTGTGCCATGAACATTTACTATGATGTATAGAAAAGTGATAAAACTTGATTATTTGATGTTGAGTCAATTGTAGGTGAGTCTCTTAACTGAAAGCGGGAACACTAAGGATGATCTGAGGCTTCCCACAGATGACAATCTGCTTAGCCAGGTATGTCATGAAGAGTTTGCATAAAAGGTTTGGAGCATGTTTTACATTCATAAGTTCTTAATCCATCATCTATCCCTTCAGTTTATGTTTACTTTTTCACCTCAATGTAGATTAAAGATGGGTTTGGCGAAGGAAAGGACCTTGTAGTGAGTGTAATGTCTTCAATGGGAGAGGAGCAGATCTGCGCTCTTAAGGACATTGGTCCTAAGAACTAAATGTGATGCTATGGCATTCATTGCTATAGCTGATGGCAAGAGAACTCCTCTTTTGTTTTCTATCGTGGAGACTTATCTACTATCCATGTGTGTGACAAACCTTTTATTAAGATAGTACTTTAGTCGTGATTAAAACTCTTCAACATTGTGATAAAGGACGTGGGAAAAAAAAACAGGCATTGTCATCAATCTCCTGTTGAACAGAATTGATGTTGATAACATCTTGGATTTTATATATATTATACTATCTTATTATATGCATTTCTTTTTTCTTATGTTTTTTTGAGTTTTCAATATCAAGATAAGGGTTGTGCTATTTGCCTTTAATTTGAATGCATTGTAGGATTTCTTTCACTGTCAGTAATAGCGATTTTGTGCTGCTGGCATTCATGTGGTCTTGTGGTTTGAAAGGCGAACATGTAATCTGCAACTTGGCTCGAGCTTTAGATAACATGTACAGCTTTAGCTTTAGCTTGTAAAATTTGAGGACCTTTGGGTAAGGTTCGTGCATGCATAATTTTTTGTACGTTGGTTAGTCATATTTGCCATAAGGTAGTTACCAGCGGTGTCATTAAAGATGTTCAATTCAATCTCCAAACACTGCATTACATTGAACTGAGGATACACACGCCTTTTAACGTATCTAAATATTCCATTTGAAAAGTATGGGAGAAACCTTACCAGGATATTGTCATGAAGAATCTTTACTCCCAGACGAATTTCCATAGATGTAAGAGCCGAAACCCCAGAATGTAATAATCAACGACAGGATTTTGAAACCGCTCATCGGATCATGTAACAATATAACTGCGGCAATGCTTGTGAGAGGTACTCTGACTGCATTAAGAACACCGGCCAGCACAGTGGAAGCCAAATAGAGCACAGCAGTGCCTCCTAATACTCCCAACTGGAAAGTAATTGCGCTCCAAATGAGAACAAGACAATAAGAAGTTGGACCGCCCTGGAAAGTCTTGGCCTCGGATTTCATCCCTTGAAAATCGTTACTCACGATTACTCCTATGATTGTAAATATAAAGGCAAACAGAGAAACCATGACTTGTTGCTCTAATACGACGTGGAAGGACCTTCTGCCAAGTAACTTGATGAAAACTAGTTCGGAAAGAGCAAAGATGAGCCCGTGCAGTGCAGATCCTAGGATATCCCATATGAAACCCATGATGTATTGTTTGTCGCTAACATTGTCGTATCTGTCAGAATCTGAATCCAATGCAATTATAGTCATAGCTGCGGTTATAATCATGATAGCATTTACCATTGCAGCATTCAGTTTATTCTTCACGAGAACATATCCAAACAGTGTGGAGAAAACCAGGGACGAGGATGCCAGAAGAGCAGCAGTGGATGCCGGAAGATACGCATAGGCATATGCATACATGAGATTATCGGCAGCACTTAGAAAACCCAACCCAATATAAGACAGAGTGAGTTTTGAGTCCAGAGGAGTGGGAAAGGTTTTACAGAAGAAATATGTCGGCAATAAGATTACAGCAGTCAAAGGCCACCCGGCAACTGCTACCCACGAAATGATCCACTTGCTTGTCCCACCGTTGGAATAATAGACTCGAGAGAGAAGGCTCGAAGCAGGGAATGCAACCAGCATTGCCGCGCTGCTCAATGCTAGAAGAAACCAATGAGAGATTGGTTTTCTTTTGTATGCTTCCCAAGCCAAAGTTTTTAAGCTGTAAATTCGGTCCCATAATGGAACAGAAGGTTCTGGCGATGCTTCCTCCATTCTTTCCCCTAACATGGATCCAATATTATGAGATAACGATCAAAACACAAAATGAAAATCAAATTTATACTAAAATTCAATCCAATTGAACTCAATCCTGCAAGTATATGCAGAGTAAATAATATCACAAAAAGGCCCAGGGATAAATTAGAGACGATTCAGAAACCTCAGGTAGAGTTGAGATCCTCGGAAATTAAACCGTGAACACACTGCCCAAAAATTCAAACCATTTCACCATTTTTCTCAATCTAAGATTATAGCCCCACAACAAGAATTAACAAATATAAACAGAAAATTTATCAGTAACAGTGATTGAGATAAGTAATCAATCATCAGTAACCTCCGAGCAAACCAACAATCAAATAAGCTTCCCAAAACTGGAATGTTTCCAAAAAATTTGCCAAAAACAATCAAAACACACTATCAAATTCTAAAACAGATACAGGTTCATAGTTGGGTAACTATGAATAACTATAAATAAACAGAACAGCTTAAAATTGAAACCTCCCAGATTCTGAAACTAGAGTTACGCTTTTCTCTAATTGGACCAACTCTAACCATGACTAAATTCAACAATTCTATCTCACGAACAATAAAAACCAATCCCTTTCACTAGTATGATTTCATAATTCACAAACTTAACTTAGAGATACAACCTTTTTCCATCACTTTCTCACAACTAAACAGCAGATAAAGTTATTGCGCTGAACCATTCTCAATTTCAGCTAAAACCCACGTTGAAATTATGTCAACGTGATGATAAACTTCGTTTATACGAAAAACTAACCTTCTTCAAGCAGAGCTTGCATCGTGGCTAAGGAGTCAGCAGTCAGAGCAAGAGAAAAAAGTGATGCTATGGTTGGAAAAGCTCAGAGAGTCGCAGGATACAATTCAAATTGAGGTTCCAAAGTCACCGTTCTTACTAGCCATGCAAATTTCATGTTGTATTATTTTATTAATATTTGTATAATTAAAATTGGGGTACAACTTTAGGTCCCTGGGTTTATATATTTTTATATGTGAAGACATAGTTTTCTTCTTTATATTAAATGCACCCCTAACTATCTCGAGTTAAAATATATAATATTTATATTTTCACAAATATTATGAAATTTATTATTCTATATCAAATAAATCCACAACTTTTACCATAATGACACAATGACTTTCAATATATTTTTTTTAAATTTAGGAAAACTGTATTATTTAATTTTTCATTTATTTAGGGACTCATATGTTATTTTCCCAAAGAAATTATTCCCTTAATTCGTGATTTAAATGTGGGCTAAAATACCGTGGGACCCAATGGAATTGTTAAGAAAGTAACGTGGGACTGGGACCACTGCATCACATGACCAACAATTAAAAAGCATGATGTGAAGTGATGTGATTACTTTGATGTGATCTCAACCGTCTGTTTTTTATTTTAATTAATTATATTATTGTTTCAATTTGTTGTTGTCCTCTCCAAATGGGTCAATTATTCAAAGAATTGCAGGCAGAAGAGTTGATTACTTGTCAGTCCAAATGCCATTTGTCCAAGTTTGTTAATGAAAGTGGGGGCTATAAGAGGTTGTTGGGTCTTCCCTTAGAAAAAAACACGTGGACAAGTTGATTACTTGTCCTCTTTTAACGTACTGATATATACATATACACGCGTACGTGTGTGTGAAAGTAGAAATGTGGTAAAATTATATTATATATATTTTATATAATTTTTTATATTTTTAATTAATTTGTATTTATTAAAATTTAATAAATAGTAAAAAATATGTTTATGTGTTAATAAATTTTTATTAATTTTTTTGTATTTGATAGAAATTGATAAATTTAATATTAAATAAAAATTATATTTAATATAATTATATTTTTATTTAATTTTAAAATTATAATATAATTAAAATATTAATATAAATTATAGAAATAACAAATATTAAAAATGAAAATTAATTTTTAAAAATAAATTCTTATATTATTTATATTTTATTAATTTTTTTTGAACGATTTTAATATTATTATTTAATATTAAATTAATAAAAATTTATTAAAATTAATTTTTAAAAGAAATTAAGATATAAATATTAATATTGAATAACAATGGGGCACTAAATTAATGTCCGAGTCAAAATCACCGGTAAGAAATGGCCACGTGCACCGTTAAGGAAACCGTCAAGTCAACAAAGCCCTCAGACGGCTCGTACGGGCAACTAAAGTAACGGGTAAATAAACGGCGTTTGTTACACAGAAGCCACCTGTGTCAACTGATGTCAAAGACATGTATGTCTAAACACACTCAACTCTCTTGGCTTCAAAGCGATACTCTTCTCTCTCTTTATTAAAACCGGTTCAAGCCGAAAGTTTTGTTTTGTTTCGTTTCAGTTTCGGTCTCAAAATTCCGGACACTATAAAAGCCGAACACGAAAAACGCAAAATTATTTCGTTTTGCTGGCTTGCTTGCTTACTTTACTCTGTGGAGTATCGGGGCCATGGCTAAAATCGAGAGTTTCGAAGCTCTAAAACGACAGAAAAAGTCACAAAACGACGAGTTTGAACGACAAGAAGAATACGAAGGTCAAGAAGAGGAGGAGGAGGACGACGATGAAGAAGAGGAAGCCGATCAACTTAGTGAGTTACAGCAACAGAAACTCGCCGAGAATAATCAACTTTGTGAAGGTTAATTTTTATTTGGTTAAATTAACTGTCCTTTTGCTTTCGACTTTTTTTTTGGGTGAGACTGAAACTGAGTGATCTTGCAGGATTACAAGGGAATTTTGGTATGAAACTGAATGAAGGAAAAGAGTTGAAGGTTAGAAAGTTATGTTCTCTGTAATTTTCAATTTTATTCTTTTTTGGATTTGATATTTCCTTGTGTTCTTAAAATTTTGATTGTTATGTACATCTTGAATATGATTAGTGAACTGAATTCTGAAGTCTTTAGGGTGTTAACTATTTTGGTAATATATTTCATGGTTCGGTTGTTCTGAGGTTTTTTTAAGCTGTTGTTTGATATTGATTTCACTGAGAATTGGTTTCAACTTATGAGTTGTCTTTCACGGAGAAGTTGAAAATAATGACTTGACACTGCCGTGAAGTAACTATTGCAACCGAATTTAATGTTTGTTTAAATCCTTGTTGGAGGTTGGGGTTTAGGGTTTAACTAAACCTGTCTTCTTTTCTATACAGCGTGCCAGAAAATGTGAAATTGCCCTTTCAGATGAAAGGTCAATTGATTATGTTGGAAGCTAATAGTAGAATGATGAGCAAGGCATGATGAAAAGAGTGAAAAGAGCTTGTGCAAAGTTATTTCTGAATATCTATAGGACTACTCTTCTCATTGATTTTATATATATTAAATGTGAAATGAGGTCCATTTAGTGACAGAGAATTAGCTGCTAAGACTTAAAGTCTCGAATAAACAAAGATCACTGAGGAAAGGGACCTTTCGGCCAAAGCATTCACACCTGTGATTTAATTCATTGAAAGAAGTAAGCAATACTGGTCTAATTCTTGTACTCAATCTTATGAAACAGAAATGAGTGAACTTAAAATTAGGGGGGGGATTCTAGTTTGTTTTTCCTTAATTTTTTAGAGTGGTTCTTATTGTGGACATAGTCCAAGATAAGTTTTTTTTTGTCTTTTTGAATATCTTATAGAGAGCTTAGAACAGGGAAGAAGTTTGTCAGCTTGTTACATTCCTCCATTGTGACCTAATTTTTTGGCAACCTACTTGTTGATGCAGGTGCTTTGTTCTTTGATTATTTTTATGGCAGGTTAGTATTGTGTAAAAAATGTGCCAAGATAATTTGATTTCTTTCTTACCTTCCTTTTTGATATAATTTCACAGTTATATAGTACTTTGATGGTTCTCTAATTATTGTAATTTTCAAGAGTAACTCTTAGCCCTTCCCGGTCTACCTGAACATGAATTTATGCTTGGAAAAGAGGAGTGAATGAAGGGATTACTCATATTGGGTTTAGTGAATTTGAAGTTTATTGGGACTTTTATGTTGATGATTTTTAATGTTTGCAATCTTAGATACAGAAGCTTGTGGGATAAATGATATTATAAATGTTAGTTCTGTGCATAAGGCATGTCATAGATCAGTCAAGAGGCATGATTATATTTCTTCATATGCCCTTTAAGTGTTGATCCATATGCGCATTGAATAATGTCATTTTAGGTGCTGATTTAGATGCATCCTCAATATGCTAGTTGAATTCTATGTCTGCATAACAAGCTATTATCTACTTACTTATGCATTGACTTTTTCATGGTCTTATTCTTCTCTTCATCATGTATTTCCTTGTTTAATCTATTTTAGGAGCAAGCTGCAGCGTCTCATCATGAAGTTTTGGTAAGTAAAGCAGTCCAGGATGCTGAAACTCAGGCAAAAAGTCAGCTTCGGTCATCCATGTGTCTGACATCCTTATCTGAGCTATCACCTACATCTGTTACGCAACCTATATCATCTGTTCCAAGTCCAACTCTACCGGGAAAAAAACTGACACCACTAAAGGTTAATAATGCATCTGTTTTGGAAGCAGATCAGCAAAACTCTTTTGATCTGAAAAATGTTTCTGTTGTTCACATTGTAAAGGCATCTGTTTCTGATGGTTACAATTGGCGGAAATATGGTCAGAAACAAGTGAAGAGTCCTAAAGGTTCTCGAAGCTATTACAAGTGCACATATTCTGACTGTTTTGCTAAAAAGATTGAATGTTCCGATCACTCGGGCCATGTTATAGAGATTGTTAATAAAGGTACACATAGTCACAATCCACCAAAAAAGAATTTCTGTGTGAGGGAAAGTCAGCTTGCATCATCAGTGGGGCCTGTTTTAGGGAATAATGTTACAGAACAGTCCACCAGGATACATAATGATTCAGATCCATCCACATCTTCAAAATATTCTATACAAGACACACACGTAGTTCCTGAAGGAGAACGACCAAACTTAAGTGGCTTTGATGAGAATGATGATGCTTCAGTCAAGGAGGAGCATGTGAAAGAACTGCAGCCAAAGCGAAGGTAAGTTCTTTCTTGTTTGGTAAGAATCTAGTTTATGTTACTCTTTTCATTTAATTTGGGAAGGTTATATTTGTCATAATCTGGTCTTGATGGTTCTTCACTTTTTTGATGACCAGAGTGAAGAAAAGCAACGTTGCATGTTCAGGTCCTCTCTCAAAACCAGGCAAAAAACCTAAATTTGTTGTGCACGCAGCAGGTGATGTTGGGATCTCTGGTGACGGATACAGGTGGCGTAAGTATGGACAGAAAATGGTGAAGGGGAATCCTAATCCAAGGTGCATGATTATTTCTTGATTTCCCTTGTATACTTCTCTCTTCGGTGATTTTGAGTTATGAATCCTTAAATTTGAATCTGCTACTGCTTGGTCAATGTTTATTTAGCTGCCAATCTATATACTTTTAGTTGGGGGTTCTTGAATCACATACCTCAGGCTTGAGCTGAGAAATTTTCATCTCAGTAGCTTGTCATTATGCTGTTTGAAGTTTCAATTGACTGCCATGGTGGGCCTATGTTGGATCTTCTAGGTGCACCTAGATGCCTAGGCATAGATGTTATTTGGTCACCAGGATTTTTGTAGTTTTTTTAACTAGAATGGCTAAGAGTTCACAGGGTTAGCTGAGACAATTCATCTGGCTTCAACGAATTTACACTCCCCATATGTCTTTCTTCTTTTGAGTCATGTCCTAGTTTTATTTATGTGATTTTTTTACAGTTTTTTTTTGGAAAATTATCTCTGCAGATCAAATATAATCATTCATACTAGTATTAATTTTTTCTAGAAATTCATTTTTGTGCCATCTTTAGTTGTTCAGGATCAGTTTAGCACCCAATCATATGTTTTTGTGAGGCATATTTTGCTCAGCAACATCTACAGCTCCAGGTGTTTAGTGCATGCATCTCAATTTGTTATAAGCTTGGCTGGAGACCTTTTGTTCTCACACTCTTAGGGGTTCCTTTGGAAGGAGATTCAGTTTATTCATGTGCCTCCAAATGGATTTCATGAAATGCTGTTTGTAACAATTGTGACAGGAAGTTGGTAGATCATCTTTTGTTGCACTGTTGGGAGATTTCGTCCCTTGTCTTTACTTTATCCAGGGTTTCTTGGATAATGCTGAGATCAAATCTTGGAATCTCATAGCTGACACCTAGGGTCAGTATATCCCACCAAGGATTCATTAAGTCACTGAATGGCCATTGCATGTATCATCTTATTTTGAAAGACCGGCCTCCTGATCTGCCACATTCTGTGTTCTGGGATCATTGAATGCTTGTGTTATGGATAATATTGAGTTATATTTGTATGTGAAGAAGTATTCTTGTAAAAGAATTTAATGAATGTAGAGCTTTTATGAAGTCTAATAATTGGAGACATTTAGAGAAAATCATTATTGTCATGCTATATGCACTGTTTAATAGAAGAAGCATTCTTCTAATGATTTTCTCCTGTTTTAAAATTCAACAGCAAGAGATGTGAAAACAAAATCAAACAATTTTTCCTTTATGTGTGCAGTTTGGTGCATCCTTGCAGAGTAAGAAGATTGATCTAGCTGTTATTGTAATAACTTATTTGTTTGGATAGTTGTCTTTGATTTTATTCTCTCTTCAATTTGTTGTTACTATAATCATTTATGTACTGAAGTGAAATATAATCTTTTAGAAGATGTCACCATCTTTGGCGAAATGGATATTACACAAGATATCCCTTTCAGTTTACTGATTTTGTAATTACCATAATTCCACGAAAATCTCTGAGGGCAGTTTTTGTTGCTGTATTGTGAGCCTTTCCATTTTTTCACTTGATTCCAAGTTGTCACCTTTTAATCCTTTTGGCTGTATTCTTCCTCACTGATGTGTCACTTCTATAAATTTTCAGGAATTATTATCGATGCACATCTGCTGGATGCCCTGTCCGTAAGCACATCGAGACGGCTGTAGATAACACAAGTGCCATCATTATAACATACAAGGGAGTACATGACCATGACATGCCTGTGCCTAAGAAACGACATGGTCCACCAAGTGCTCCTCTTGTAGCTGCTGCAGCTCCTGCTTCCATGAACAATTTGCGTTTAAAGAAAACAGATGCAGCCCTAAAACGTAAGACTTCAACCCAATGCTCGGTTGGCACAGAAGGCGAATTGATTGGTGCAGCCATGGATCTTGGTGGTGAGAAGGCAATGGAATCAGCTCGTACACTTCTTAGCATTGGGATTGAAATAAAGCCTTGCTGAATGCTCCTTCACCATTTTGCGGTATGGTAGGAAGATATTATCAGTGGGCTTTTATATATGAAAAACATGCATCTGTTCCCATATAAATTATATCATTCTCAGATTTGATTTTCTTTTCTTTTCTCTGTTTATACGCTGTTATTGTTTAGTATCACTGTAGTCTTTCGGCGAGCCATTGTACAGTTGGTGTTTTATCTTGACAGATTGATTGTAGTGGGAACGATGTGGATAAAATCTATTTCAAGTACTAGTTGCTTCTTTTTAGGCAATATACTGTAAAAGCAATTTTATAATTAAGTCTTTCTCCATGATTAAGAATTGATTGCATATCATTTTTTTCTCTTCTTCTTCTTCTTTTGCTGGGGTTTTGTATGATTTCTTTAACGAGTTCATGAATCACCCTATGGTTTGGTCGACTTTCGAAGGTGAATTCATTCTTTCTTCTCTTCGGGTGGGGGTTTGGTTGAGTAGTTCTTACTGTTATGACTAGCTTGATTGCTTTTGATGGTATAAAGATTAGTACTCTGTTTGAACTCTCAAGCATTTGGAAAAATGGGTGAGAATTGAGATCACAGTATTGCAAGAATAAAAGTTAAATTTCAATAATATTTTAATTAATTATTTGTATCAATGTGATAGGAGTTTAGTATACTCATTAATTATGTACGATCAACTTTTAAAAATTAGATATGACATGAAATACGAATGAACTTAAATTTTATTGTTGGAATTAACAAGATATGGTATGTAGAACACCTCTAGAATCCATTTGTGATATTGAAGAACTTGGGATCTAGAACAGTCACCGGTAACAATGCCTCTGCAACATCTAGTGAACACCTAAACAGTTAAAGCTATAAAATATCTAGTGATGGATATGTCTTGGAATAATCCATCCAGCGGCCAAATCATCACTCAGCTTGGTAAGATTGTCTAAAGTTCGGGGAGCAAGATTGAAAATCGTTTCAGAGACAACAAACAAAACAAAAGCACAGGTTAAAAAAAAAGTTATCTCGCAACAAGTTTAGGTCTACCCACATTATTTAGGGGAATCTTGGGCCCAACAGCACCAGAAATGTCCCACCAAATTGAAGAACCTCCTCGTTCAATGGGGAACACAGAAACATTGTACCTTGGTTCCCTCATTGTCAACCACTCAAGCATAAAATTGACTGCTCAGAACGTTTCTAGCTGTCCAGCAAAATTCTGACTCTGAGGCAGTCATCAAATACCTGTTGAGGTCATGACTGATTCAAATGAAATTGAAGGTGTCGATCAGGTTGGATGGATACAGAAAATAGCATATTAATGTTGGGCAAGAGCTTACATGAATTCAAGCCAAGCCTAAATGGTAAATTCCGAACACCAGTGATCTAACTGAACTAAACCAACATTGCTACGGACATCTTTAATTGGCATTACAGAACTTGTTTCCTGTTTTTTGGTTGCTTGAGTTTGGTTTGAAAGATCATTCCAATTGCATTCTCAACTGTACAAAATATTGTACATTGATTTTGGAAGGCTCTTCCCTTTTTTTTTCCTTCAGAGTGGCCTCAACATCATCATAATCACCAGTTAATGTAATTTCACTTTTTCAGTAATCTACAATCTACAAATCCATGATGCATAAGAATTCATTATATTTTTATACACAAAGATCCACCTCTCCATTACTACCCAAAAGTAAGAGTAGCTCCAGTTTACCACAAAACCAAGACTTTTGTGGTGTACTTCATTGTCATTCCGATGACAAACTTAACACATCGATAGCAATGGATAGATGTGATTCAATCATGCCATCTGTTTTCTTGTCCTCCTCTTCATGAGGGATGCTGTTTTCTTCCTTCACTTCAGTGGCTGCGTTTATGCACTCCTGGAATCTGAAGCAACCAGTGAGATGGTCATTAGTTATCCCCGCCACCTGCATGAAAGAGTATATGACAGTGGGGCCCACGCTCCTGAAACCCCTTCGCACCAGATCTTTGCTTATCACATCCGCTTTTGGAGTTTTCACAGGAACTTGGCGAGGATACCGGAATCTGTTTACTATAGGCTTGTGGTTCACAAAGCTCCAAATGTAATTGTCAAACGATCCAAACTCATCTATGACCTGGCATATCAGCAAACCTGCAAAATGTTAGTTGCAATCATAATCATAGCAACCATGAATTGTGCAATTATAGCACTAACTTCAGTAACAAAGGTTAGTGGCTAATGACTCCAAAGCCATCAAGTCAGAAGGATGACTTTGGACTAACAAACGACGCAAAATCTGGCTTCTTGAAGAAACAGAATAATTAGGTTGTTCAATTAAACCCTGAAGGGATAAAAAAAAATTGACATCAAACTGGATAGTTTTATGCTTTGTCCTATATGGGTCAAACTCATTGTTGAGGAGTCAGGACCCATTCACCTACTTTTCACCTAACATTCTTACAAACAAATCTATGTCACATATAGATAGAACAAAATCTGTTCTAATATCCTCTGTACTTCTTATAATAATCCACTGATCACTGTGCATTTCTTGTTCAGTCTCTCAACAGAAACTGATTGCAAGGAAAATGAGAACCTACCTTGGAAATTTGCCGAGCATTCTCAATGACAGAACGCAGCCTAAGTTCAGATAATAGAGGGCTAGCAGCACTTCCGTCTGCCACTAACTTTTTCTCATTCAATTTTGCGACAGCAATGGGGTCAAAGCCCACAAAAACCTCCCTGCAATAGAGTGGGCGTAAAAAGAGAGCAAGCTAAAGTCCAAAAGAAGATTCCAAATACATCATAGCATATACTCCAATAACAAGTCTGTTGAGATACGAAAGGAATGATATTTCACACAATCAATACCTAAACATGTGTCTTTTGCTAAGAATACCAGGCCAGGTAAGTTCAGACAGAGCACCAGAGAGTACAAGAAGCTCAAACAATTTCCTGCACGCAAAGAAGAATATTGATCAAACTAATTGTTAAAAAGGAAGTACAAGTCCTTTCGAGTGAGAGACAAAAATTGTGAATACATACTTGTCATCATGTACTGGAACTCCCCATTCTTCATCATGGAAAGCAGCATAACAAGGATCTGATTAGCAAAAGTAAATCAGTCAGCATATAACACTAATGAAAGGAATCTGATCAAAAGTTAAAATTGGGTTGCTTATGGAAGCCACAAATTAGTCACGCTGAATCAATTATATAAATCTTTTGGACGCGAAAGATTACCAAGTAAAATGGAAAAATATCTCTTGGAAAATTAAAGATATATCCTAGAATCACCGACTCCAACTCTTACAACAGACAAAGGAAAATTTGAAACGAGATATATCAAAGAAATAATAATCAGTACAAGATATCCACTGTCATATCAATTCCAGATTTGATTAACCTATGCCTAAGACCAACATCTAATCAAGAAACAAGACTCATATTAAAAATTTAACTCAACAAAGCTTCCTATCCACCCACTAAAATGGCCAACATAGATCCTCATTTAACTCAGTCTGGGCCCACATCCTTCATTATTTCAAGAGTGATCATATCTCATCATGCTTCTGCAATCACTGATAAATATTTCAATTATAGTCATGATAAATGTTATAACAAATAGAAAATATGCCTCATAAGATATAAGTACCTCACACAAGTGTCTGTTAACTTGATTTTGTGGGTTGAGAGCATTAATTAGTAATCAAAATATGAAACCTTGAATCATCCCAAAAGACAAGGATTCTATTCTAGCCAGGTAAACTATTTCATTTCAGTTTTGGGCAGGTCAAATAAATCAAATGTAACCCTTGTCAGCTCCAATTGCGTGCATTGGAATCAAGAACTTATGAGGAAAGCATAGTCACAACAGAATTCACATGAACTAGAAAACTGTAACAAATTACTCTAAAATCAAAGAAGCAAGAACGAACCAGTATTTGGTGTCACCCAAGCACACCTTTTCTTGGTCTGTGAACCATCTGGTGGTGGCAAATCCAACCCACCATCAGAAACAACACTCCTTGGCTTGGAAGGTAATGGCTTTCTCCTACTCCCTACACTGTTCGACCGTAGCAATCTACCAGTAGATGCACGACTATGAAATGAATCTGTGGAGGCATCAGAGGAGCATGAAGCATTCAATGACAAATGAGATTGCAATAACTGCTCATGGCAACGAAGCACTGAAGGAACGGAATGTGATTTTGGAGATAATATAGAATTAGCAGGAGCAGTAGCCTTAGATGATGGAACCACCCTTTTCTTCTCCTCCGCTGTATTAACCTCCACAGGGGATTTCTCAACCTTTCTCAATGGCTTAGAAGCAGGTTTCCGTGCACTCAAGGAGCCAGTTTTGTTTCCAGCAGGTCCTAGGACAGGCCTGGTCTCTGATTCAGCCACATTCATTGATCTCACTCTTGGAGCACCAGACATTTCTACAATACGCTTAGATGAATGAAAATTTCACAGAGATCTCACCACAGATGACCACAAAATTTCTTAAAATTTTCCAATTTTACAAGCAAGTGGTTTCAATCGATCCTCCAGACTTACACATCCTACAAGCAAATTCAGCCGATGGGATCACTCAAATCCTCAAAGTTGCCCAACTAAACATGCAAAACCCACAAACAGAATTTACTGAAACAGTCATCTTTGCTATCATTTATGAAGCTGATTGTCCACTTTTAGAGAACCAAATTCATCAACCCAGATCTCACCCTTCAATTGACTTAACTCAAATTTACACTTCTAAATCACCACCATTCACCCAAGCCCTCAAAACCACCACTCAAAAGCCCCAATAACCCTCATTTCTCTTATTCTCAAGCATCAAATTAGCTCAAAAACCCTAAGAAAACAAAAAGACAACGAAACATAACAAAATGAGTCCACTTTTGAACAAAGCTAGTGTTCACATTCACAAAAGGCTGCAAAATTTTAAATGCTTTAGTTTAAAGATTTTGATGTTATATTCAAAGAAGCAATTCAAAAATAAACCTCGAAACATAAAGATTCCATTCTGCATTGTGAAAAACGAGAGAGAGGGAATGTGAATGTTTTTACCTCAAAAGAAATGTCAGAGTTTTTTGAAGTTAGGCCGTTTCAGTGACTTCCACATGGGGAGAATTCAAAAAGCTGACACATTTATCATTTGTATAACCTTAAGCATCTTTTTTCGTTCGATTGTTTTCCGAGAAAACGAAAGAGAAAGTGGGTTGATTGGAGATTGAAGAAAGAATGCTGTTTCTTTCGATCTATGAAAGATTTGAGTTTTCTCACTCTAGAATTTTTTTAGAGAGAGAAAGAAGTACAGAGCAAATGAGCGAAAGAGAGAGAAAAGTGAAAGATTGGGCTTTCACTCTATTTCGGGTGACCGACACATCCGGTTTCCGCCACCATTTTACCGGCTTCCTCCGGTTACTCATACTCTGCTTGGCGCTTGCTTTTCTTCCATTCTTTGTTCAACAATCTTAGAATTCTGGCTATTTCCCTTTTTTTTTAATAGTTTTCCAAAATTTATTTTTTTAATAAAATAATTTTAAAATATATATATTAAATTAATTAATTATTATAATTTTAAAATAAAATATATAATAATTAATGTATTTAATAAATATGCACATTTATTTAATAATTAGTATAACCCATTATTAGACGAAATAAAAATTTTAAAAAATATATTTATAATCATTCATAAATAATGTCATAGTAATTTGAGTTTAAATATTTTATATTTCTACACCAAGTTTACCCTATTATTCATAATTTTATTATTTATATATTTTATTATTAAAAATTAATCAAGTTATATCATTTTTTTTATAAAAATGTAATAAAATATTAATGGATAAAATTTAAGTAAGAAAATTAATTCAAATTTACATATGGAAATGACAATTTAGTCAAAACCCAAACTAAAAATTGAGAATTGATTGTTTACAATTAGGACTAAAAGGAGTAATTTTATTTTTTATTTTTTATTTTTTAAAAAAGGAGGAAGAGAGGGTGAGGAATAAAATAAAAATAACAAAAGCAAAAGAAAGGTTGAGACTTGGTATCAAGTATGGAATGGGCATTGAAAAGATAAAAAAAAATGTAAGGATTTCATTCTCCAAATCCAGATGACCAAAAAAACCAACAGCTAGGTGGCATCCACCTATTGGTCCAACGCCTTTACATTACTACTATATTATTATTTTTCTTAAAAATATTTGATATATATATGTTTAAAAAAAAGTTTAAATATTAATATTTTAACACCTTTTTAAACATTATTTTAATTACATTTAATATGTACTAATTTTAAAAATTACATCTAGTGCTAATTAAAATAGATAAAATCACATATTATAGAGTCAAATGCTAATCATATGAGTAAGTACTCTGCCAATCAGGTGCCTAATTATATTATTTGATCATCTAAGCAATGCTTTCTTAGATTTAAAGAATAAGAGAATATCTAATATTATTTTTCTAATAATATTTCTTTCCACTTTTAATTTTAAATTAAAATGGGTGTCTTAGTTTTGCTATTTTCTACTTAAAAAATGTTTTTTTTTAAATTTTAATTTAATTTTTAATTCTGTACCATATATTTATATGATAAGAGAAATTTAGATCTCATCTCATCTTGACAGAAACAAGCAGCTGTTAACTAGCAAACTGGTTCAGTCAATTGAAAATCAGGAAGATATCCTGAACACAACATCAATAGTCTAAACACAGGTTTCATCAAACGTGTAATAAAATGTTCATCACAAGACTGCTCACAAGAATGTTCGTGAAGAAGTATAAATTGAGATTCTGAGCCAATTGCATATTATCTGGAGACTCTCTCGGGACTGCTAGAATGGCAACAGTTCAATCTTGATTACATCCTCCAAGCTATAAGATTCGGAAATGGCATCTACACCATGCAAAGCATAAGCCATAAAATTAGAGGTTTCGATAGCAGTCATGATGGTATGCTAGCAACATTAAGAGAATGTTGAATATTCAGTGGCAGAATGTGAAAGCCCTTAACACCAATATTGATTAAACTCAAAATAAAATTATAGAACTTAAACAAAAGAATTGGACAAAAACAAGAACTTCAGAAGCAATAACAGTGAAGAAAATGAAAGATGGCTAAAGAAATTGACAGACATGTTAAGTACGACTGAGTGGTGGAACAAAATGGATAAATATGTGCAGGTAGAAGGGAAACGAGAGATGTACCCCAATAAACCCCTGCCTTGCCATGGACGTGGTGTCACGGTTAAATTAATCAGTGCACCTTGCCTTATAACTGTCACAGGGACTGCATTACCCTGATTTGTCCGCCCTTCAGTGGCAAGCCTTTCTAGCAAATTATCACCAGCTTCCACGTTCCCAAATTTCACAACCTGATCTCCAAGCTGTAATCCATCCTCTACTGACGGAGAAGCATCAGTAATCTCATCGATTATTGCAAAGGGTTGGCTGACAATCACATCCACATCCATGGCAGCTGAAGAATGTGTTGGAACAATACTGTTGGAGGATGCAGATGCGACAGTGCTGACAACTGATGGATTTTGGTTATTTGACACTGCATCAGTACCTTCAAGATTAGCAACAAATGAAGTCAATTTGTTGCACTCAAACCATCAACAAAACACTGCAAGACAAGCAAAGAAGATCCGAACTTTTCAAACTTGCAAAAAGGAGATCAGTCATTTTCAACTTCAAGTAGTGAGCAAAAGGGGATAAATGAAGATGAGCTTTCATCTTTTCTTATCCTTAAACCTAGATAACATGCATTTTAATGAAGAAACAAATAGCCATCTCCTTGTATCAGGGCACACTTCTTACCCACAAGGAAGAAGGACAATTTAAATAAATACACATTTTAAAATAAAAATCTCTTGTAACGCCTTCATTATAGCTTTCCATCTATCCTTTTTCTCCTCTGTTAGGGAAAAGACAGATATGCACAGGCCCAAACAATGGTATTTAAGCCATTTATTGTTCCCTAAAGTGCAAGTCCAATTATATTTAATGGGACTTATCACATGGAACTGAATAATTATTTTAATTTTTAGTATTAGGCTATTGTGCTATCAAACCTACTATGTTTATCAGTCATCCCATAGAATTGAAACTATCAACCAGAATCTAAGCTTGCCCAGGAGAACACAGAAGGGTACTTCAAGTATTATGAGATAAACTTGATCCGACAAGATTTAGCAAGATCAACATGAACAAGTGAGCAAAAAATCAGCAGTACACACAACTCATACAAAATTTTTTGCTTTCAAAAATTTAAAAATAAACTTCAAGAACCACGTCCTATTATGACGAATGCAAACAACTAGCAATCATTGCCTAAAATTACAGCCACAAACCTGAATCTTTGACAGAACTAGATACAGAAGCGAGCCTTGCCGAATGCAGAATTTGTATATTTTCATTCATTTTCTCTGTAATCTCTTTATGATCATTTCTTAACTCTACATTCAAAGTAAACAAATAAATAAAAGACTATACAATCAATACAATTTGCTAATACTACGTAAATTCATACAAATTTAATAAACCAAAATGAACAAAAAAAAAGAATGCACCGGCAAGACGACGCCTTTCTGCTCGAACCATAGGTATATCAATATCCGATCGAGGAAAACCCTAAACAGCATAAATCGAATCACTAAATATACCAATTCGTAACCAATAATAGTTTACAAAAGCAACAACAAATTTTAAATTCCAATGAATACCTCAGAGTCGACAAGATTGCCGGAGAGACCTGGGCCGTCGAGTCGACAGAGACGGTCGATGATGGCGTTCATTTCTGCCTCCAAAGCACTTCGCTTCTCCATTAAACTCATTGTCTCTGCTTTCAAGTTTGTTCCCACCATTTTTTTTGTATTCTTTTTGGTCGGCTGAGCTCTGGAAATACTGCGAGGTTTTTACATTAAGCAGAAATTTTAAGATACAATGGCGTGGAAGAGAAGAAACAACGAGCTCTTTCGGACTTTGGATCTAGATAGTCCGGTAAATCGGGTCTGCTTTTTTAATCAAAAGTAACTAATAACGTCTAGACCCCTCAATTTCTATAATTTTCGTATACATTTTATTACCTTCAAAATTATTTTACTCACCACCAATATCTACTCAGAGTATAACAAATTAAGTATTTGTTTGATTTAAAATATTATGATTTTAAAAATAACAATTATTGTAAATTAAATAATATTAAATAAAATATTTTTAATTCAAAATTTTTAAAAAAATAAATTTAAAGCATTAATGATATAAACTAATTGGATTTTAATAAATAAAAAATAAACAAATTAGGTAAGTATAATTCTAAAAAAATTAATGAATCAATTATGTGAATTAAAAAGCTAAAGAATTAAATTTATGTACTAAAATTAAATATATAAAAATAATAATAATATTAGGTTATTAGTTAAATTTAGACACATTTTGATTAAGGGTTAGTGGCTTGGGGACCTAATTATTTTAAATAGATAAACTATATCCTCTTATAAAAATTTTTAAAAAATATAAGGACCTATATGTAATTATTATTATCTGGCAACATGCCACGGCACCCGAGGCACTTGCGGGGCGGTCAGTACAGTGTGCAGATTG
>BNST01001888.1:0-31066 GCA_019650275.1 Xylocarpus granatum | reverse complement strand
CAAGTGGCCAGAAAACAAGCCCAGACTGAGCAGGCAGAAATAGTGTTTGCTAAATAGAATTTGAATGTGTTTAGCTCACACTTTCAAAGATTCAACATAAACAAATAAAAAAATGCAAGTAGAGAGAAAATAGATGAAGAGAGAAAATTGAAGAGCTTTTGTATTCTATCTCCAAATATTTACACAGCTTGGGTTTTTATATACAACATCCTAACGGCTAGGTACAAGCTTACTTTACTTTTCTAACAGCTAGGTACAACACATAATAGCATATCTTTCAATTTAAAAAACTAGCCGTTATTTCGTCCTTTAGTAGTTAGCTTGAATTGGGCTTTGGGCTTGATATGGGTATCCATAGATCAATCCAAGAGTTATTTGGGCTTTTCATCTTCACCCTCAATCTCTTCATCTTTAACACTCCCCCTCAAGTTGGACTTGTACAAATTGAAGAAGTTCAACTTGGAACTCACCTTAAGAAGTTGTTGATGAGTACATGGTTTGGTGAATATATCCGCAAGTTGATCTTCACTCTTCACATAAGGCATGTTGATCACTTTGCTCAAGTACTTTTCTCTTGTGAAGTGACAATCAACTTCGATGTGCTTGGTCCTCTCATGGAACACTGGATTAGATGCAATGTGTGTTGCTGCCTTGTTATCACAGTACATGTCTATAGGTGTTTCAACTGAAAATCCTAAGTCTTCCACTAATGATTTTATCCAAACCAATTCACTCGTAGTAGATGCCATAGCTCTATATTCAGCTTCTGCACTCGATCTTGCAACTACACTTTGCTTCTTGCTTTTCCAAGTCACCAAATTACCTCCCACGAATGTGCAATAACCAGTGGTTGATCTTCTGTCCTCGAAGTTACCAGCCCAATCCGCATCTGTGTAAGCACATATCTTGTGGTGGCCATTTCTTCTCATCAAGATTCCTTGCCCCGGTGCTTGTTTTATGTACCTTAAAATTCTATTCACCATTTCTATGTGTATTTTCTTTGGGCATGACATGTGTTGACTTACCTGTTGCACAGAAAAAACAATATCAGGTCGTGTAATAGTTAAATATATAAGCTTACCTACAAGTCTTTGATAAAGCTTGATGTCCTTGTATGGCTCCTCCTTGTCATGTTCGTTTTCATGCTTGTTATCCTCTTTCTTCCTTCTTAGTGCCTCCATAGGTGTCACAGCTGGCTTTGCTCCAAGTTTTCCTGTCTCACTTAACAAATCAAGAACATATTTTCTTTGGGATAGAAATAGCCCTTCATTGGAATAAGCGATTTCTATACCTAGAAAATATCGTAAGTTTCCCAAATCTTTAACATCAAATGCAGACTTCAAATATGTTTTAATGCTCTTAATGCCATTAATGTCACAACCGGTGATGATAATATCATCCACATAAATAAGAACAATGGTAGATCCCTCACTTGAGTGCTTAATAAATAAGGAATGATCAGCATCACTCACTTTAAAATTTTGAGAACACAATGCATTATGCAACTTATTATACCATGCTCTTGGTGATTGTTTTAATCCATATATGGCTTTCTTCAATTTGCAAACATGTGTATTTGGAACCATAACATCATATCCTTGAGGTAAACTCATGTAAACCTCTTCCTCTAACTCTCCTTGCAAGAAAGCATTCTTCACATCCATTTGATGTAAATCCCAATTATAATTAGCCGCTAAGGAGAGAAGCACCCTAATGGTGTTCATTTTTGCAACTGGTGCAAAAGTTTCTGTATAGTCTAAGCCATAGGTTTGAGTGAAGCCTTTGGCCACTAACCTAGCCTTATGTTTGTCCAAGGTTCCATCACTATTTAACTTAGTCTTATACACCCATTTGCATCCTACAACCTTCTTTCCCAAAGGTAAAGGTACTAATTCCCATGTATTATTTTTAACTAAAGCATCCAATTCCTCTTGCATGGCTTGTCTCCAAACTGATAATTCCCTAGCTTCCTTAAAGTTATTAGGATCCTTAATGGTGTCTACTTTAGTTAAAAAGGCTCTAAAACTCTCTTTTACATTTCCTAAGGTGTAGTAGTGGTTAAGAGGGTGTGCGATTACTTTGTTACCATGGAAAAACACTCTTTTCTTCATCCAATCCGATGGAGATTGTCGAATTCTTTGAGATCTCCTAAGTGGGGGATTTTGGCCTTGCATAGGTGCAACATGCTCCCCCTCACTTCGTATACTAATGGATGGCCCATCTTGGTTACTAGAGGATAGTGATTCTAGTTGAACATTCAAGTGTTCATCACTATGTATTTCATTTTGCTCTCCCTCGTCTCTAAGTCTACTAGATGATAACGGTAAATCTTCACTTACATCACTAGGTGAATGTGCATCTAGACTTTCATTGCTGGTTTCACCCTCATTAGACTCTTGATCTTGTGATTCTATGTTATCACTACTCAAGTGTTGGTCATGGTTGCCTAGTACGTCACTAGATGGTGGTATATACTTGTCTATTATGGCTAAAGGAAGTGGATCATCAACTTCACCTTTTCCATTACCAATGCTATGAAAATATGAGTCATTTTCTACAAAAGTAACATTTCTAGAGATATACTTGCTCTTAGTTAAGGGATTATAGCACCTATAACCCTTAGTATCTACACAATAACCTAAAAAGATGCATTTAATGCTTCTTTCACTTAATTTATCTCTTGAATGACTTGGCATATGCACATAACATACACATCCGAAAATTCTAAGATAGGACAAGTCCGGTTGGGTACTATAAGCAATCTCAATTGGTGTCTTTCCTTTCAGTACCATAGATGGTGTTCGGTTAATAAGATGTGTCGCTGTGAGAATAGCTTCCCCCCAAAACTCTCTAGGTACATTGTGATAGAACATCATAGTTCTTGCCACCTCTAAAATATGCCTATTCTTACGTTCAGCCACTCCATTTTGTTCTGGAGTGTAAGGACAAGTAGTTTGGTGAACAATTCCTTTACTAACTAAAAACTCTTTAAACAAGTTGTTCACATACTCTCCTCCATTATCAGTTCTCAACACCTTAACTTTCTTATCAAATTGGTTTTCAATCAATATCACAAACTCTCTAAAACAACAAAAAACCTCAGATTTCCTTTTAATAAGATAAATCCATGTATACCTGGATTTATGATCTATAAAAGTTACAAAATATTTGAAGCCCTTATGAGATAGAGTGGGAGAAGTCCACAAATCAGAATGTACCAAAGCAAATAAATCATTATATTCATGATGAGATTGTACAAAAGGTATCTTAGTTTGTTTTCCTAAAATACAAGAACTACAATCTTTGATCTTATCAAATTTCAAGTTAGGAACTAATTTTTGCAAAATATGACTAGGAGGATGCCCTAATCTAGCATGCCAAAGTTCTTGGATTTTGCTGCTATCTACTTTAAAGGCTTTGCTTGAATCTTCCAAAACATACAGCCCATTTTTCTCTCTTCCCTCACCAATCAATTGTCCGGTCTTGATGTCCTGAAATGTTACTTTATTAGGTTCAAATATAACATAACAATCTAAATCTTTAGTAATTCTACTTACGGACAACAAATTTGAAGAAAAACATGGCATATAAAGACCTTTAGTATGCTTAGACAAAATATTCAAGTGTCCTAAACCACTAATCGGTATATCTTTTCCATTAGCTATACTCACCCTTTTATCCTTTCCTATAGACTCAATTTTAGAAGCTAAATTTTTACTTCTAAACATGTGATTTGTAGCACCCGAGTCTATAACCCAAGGATCAATATTTAAAGATAAATTAGAGATCAAACCTTGAGAGGTGTTTGGCCTTTGACATTGAAGGAACTTTGCAAATTGCTCAATGAGGTTTGTGGACAAGTTTGCCTCTGATGTGTGGTTTAATTCTTCTGAAATTTTGGCTTTATTCTCCTTCTTCAAGTGAGGATGAAGCTCAAAACATTTATCCTTGTTATGCCCAAACTTTCCACAATGATCACAAAACCTACAATTTCTTTTGATGTGTCCTAGTCTTCCACATCTTTCACATTTGATGGCTTTGCTTTCTTTCAACCCTTGTGTTACCATTGCTGCTTCTTTTGCCTCCGCAAATGCACCTTTCTCAATTTTAGGCTCATCTCTATCAAACGCTTCTCTAGCCATCAATTCCCTATCCACAATATTCACCACATCATCATATGGTGGCATCTCCTTATTCCTTAGAATTTGATTCCTAAGGTCCCCAAAACTAGGCCCCAATCCTGCCAAGAGGAAACAAACAAGATCTTCATTGGCCCTTTTCTCCAATTCTTCCTCATTGGTAGTAATCGGCCTCAAACACTCCAATTCATCCCATGCTTCCTTGATTTTGTTGGAGTAGGAAAGGAAATCACTTCCATTCATCTTGGCATTTGTAATGATTTCCCTCAACTCATAGACTTTTAAGAGATTACCTTGATTTCCGAACCTTCTAGCAAGTGCATTCCAAAGGTCTTTGGCAGTTTTGGCTTTGTTGAAGGCACCAACCAAGGATTGATCAATGGAGTTGATAATCCAAGTAATGACAAGATTATCAACATATCTCCATTCAGCATATTCTTTATCTCCCACCTTAGGTTGATTAATTTCTCCATCAACAAATCCCAGAACTCTCATGCCCAGTAAGGCCCTTGTTGCATTCGTCACCCATGTAGAGTAATTCCTTCCATTTAGAGGAAAGGTAGTAAGCTTAGTGGTGATTTTGTAGTCGGAATCAACATTGAAAAAATTCTCTCTCTTGGCAGAACTACTTCCCACTTGTGCTGCCATTTTAATTTCAGCAACCTGGCCTTGCACAATGGAGATTGATCACACAACCAAGAGAGAGTAAAAAATAAAGGAGAGATGATGAAATGAGCTCCCTAAATGCAACCTTGCTCTGATACCATGTTGATAAATAGAATTTGAATGTGTTTAGCTCACACTTTCAAAGATTCAACATAAACAAATAAAAAAATGCAAGTAGAGAGAAAATAGATGAAGAGAGAAAATTGAAGAGCTTTTGTATTCTATCTCCAAATATTTACACAGCTTGGGTTTTTATATACAACATCCTAACGGCTAGGTACAAGCTTACTTTACTTTTCTAACAGCTAGGTACAACACATAATAGCATATCTTTCAATTTAAAAAACTAGCCGTTATTTCGTCCTTTAGTAGTTAGCTTGAATTGGGCTTTGGGCTTGATATGGGTATCCATAGATCAATCCAAGAGTTATTTGGGCTTTTCATCTTCACCCTCAATCTCTTCATCTTTAACAGAAACAGCCACCTACTACAAACATCTAGGAGATTGCAATCAAAAATCACACAGCACCAAGTGCATGAGTATGAATCTGACCAGGAACAACTTCCCTCTCAAGAAAGGGGGAAAATTCACATGAGTTTGAGAAGCAGGAGGGAGACTTCACCAAACGAACACCTGCCCCATGATCACTACAATGATTGTAGCGACGATGAGGAAGTACTGGACAGAAGGCCCACATCATGGCAACTAGAACATCCCCACCAGTGTGGCAGAGGCATCAGGCGTGTTAGGCTGTGTGCAGGATGAACTTCTAGGAGTGACCAGAACATGCTCACGGGTAAGTCAGAGGCATCAGGTGCATTCGGTAGTGCGCGGGAAAACTTCGGGAGCAAGCAAAGGATCTTGACAGGCTTGGCAGCAGCATTGGGCATGTTTGGCAGTGCGAGGGACGAACTTCCTGGTGAGATTGAAACATCCCCACATGCATGGCAGCAGCATCAGACACGTTCAGCAGTACATGGGATGAACTTTGGGAGAGGCTAGAACATCGCCGTCGGGTGCATTCGTGTTGGGGTCCCAATTTTTTTCCCCAACTTTTATACACCTTAGGGGTCAGCACGCCTACTAGAATCCTTCCTAACTTGCTGTCCCGTTTGATTCTTGAGTTCTTTTCTTATATTTACATCCCCTAAGCTGTCCTTTGGGTTAACTAATATATAAAAGGATATGTTGGATAGGCAAGACAACTCTTAAACCTATCACAACTTGCCTTGGTTGAAGAAGACAACTATTAACTTCAACCTTAGCTCTTAAGCAAGGAAGACAACTCTTAACCTTGTCTTAAGCCCAAGTTATCTCAAGACAACTCTTAAAAGATAACCAAAAATAAACAAGAATGTGAGCAAGAATGCTTACCTTTTGATTCTTGATTAATGAATGAGAAATATACAAAATTCGTAGCATATGAGCTCCTCACAAATAATGGGCTGTATTTATAGTCCTAAGACATCCTTATCATAATTTAACTAGTACTTAGGTTCCTTATCCACTTAGGATATGTTTTTCTAAGTCAACAAGCTTTTCTAAGTCATCTAAAACATTATCAAGATAGACCTTATCCCATTGTTTCCTAATCCTACTAGGATTCTTGGTCTTTCTTGAATTTCTACCTATACTAGAATTCCTACTTTGACAAAGTCCTTCTGTCCTTATCTTATCTTTCTTTCCTACAGCTACTAAACTTATTCTTGCCATTTCCTTCTTGGATTAGACTTCTGCTATGGCATTCCTTCCTCTCCAAGACTTCTTTTTGGCGTTGTCCTCTTGCTGAAGTAAACCTGCCAAGACGTCCTGCTGCTGCTGGAGTTCTTCACTGTCACTCTCCTTCTCCTGCTCGGACTGCTTCATGTGTGTCCTGCCAATGCTGGTCTTCTTCTTGGCTTTCATTTCTGCCATTGATTAGGACTGAGTCAAAACCTAGCCGTGCTTCACTGCTTGCTGCCTGCATGCTGGTTGTGCGCACTTGCTGGTCGGTTGCTGCCTCTCTTGCTGACTGGTGCCTAACGCGCATTCTCTCACGCTCCCTTTGCCTCCTAAGGTCCTCAACAATCCCCCTTTCTTGGAGACTCACCTTGTCCTCAAGGTGGAAATTAGGGAAACATTGCTGGATATCGTCATAGTCTTCCCATGTTGCTTCATGCTTGGGCGAATGTCACAATTGCTGTCTTTCTTTTTGACTTTTGCCTTGAATCCTTCTGACCAAAAGAATAGCTTGATCTTAGGGTCAAAATTCTTGATCTTCTTGGCATGCTCTTGGCTTTAAGGATCAATCTCTATTGCCTCTTTGATTTATATCCATACATTCCACTTCGCTCTGCTAATGGCAGTAAGGCATGCGTCATTAAGCTCACATGCTGTCCATAATGCTTGACCTCCATTGCTTCTGGACAACGCATCTGCCACCTTGCTTCCTTTGCCTGGTTTGTAGATTATTTCATACTCATATCCCAGCAACTTGACAAGGAACTTTTGCTGCTCCAGTGTGGTAATTTTCTGCTCCATGAGGCTTCTCAAGGGTTGTTGATCTGTAATGATCAGGAATTTCCTCCCAAGAAGGTATGGTTGCTATACTTTGACTGCATGGATGATGCCCAACATATCCTTGGCAGATACTGACCATTCCTTCTTCATGGGCCCTAAGACTCTGCTCATATATGCAATAGGTCTTCCGGCTTGACTGAGGACAGCACCTATGCCATCTTGACATGTGTCGGTGTGAAGCTCGAAGGTTTGGTTGAAGTTGGGCAGTGCTAACACTGGGGTCTCACACATAGCTTGCTTCAACAAATTGAATGCATCTTCACTCTTCTCTGTCCATAGGAATCCATCATTCTTCAACAAATCCGTTAGTGGTTTTGCTATGGCGCCGTATTTGCGAACAAATCGGCGGTAATAGCCTGTCAAACCTAGAAATCCTCTAAGTTCTGTGATATTCTTAGGAATTGGCCATGTTTGCATGGCTCCTATTTTTCCGTTGGTCTACCTTCACTCCATCTTCAGATATGATGTGACCGAGGTACTCAAGCTCCTCTTGCATGAATGTGCACTTGGATGGCTTGATGACAAAACGATTTCTTCTTAACACTTCTAGCACTTTTGCTAAGTGTTCTATGTGATCATTGTGGTTCCTGGAAAAGACCAAAATGTCATCAAAGAAAACTAAAACAAACCTGTGCAAATAATGTTTTAAGATGTCATTCATGGCTGCTTGAAAGGTGGAGGGTGCGTTGCATAGTCTGAAGGGCATGACTAGGTACTCGTAGTGTCCACTATGAGTCTGAAATGCTGTCTTCTGCACATCCTCTTCTTTCATGCATACTTGATGATATCCGACCTTGAGATCAAGCTTGGTGAACAGCTTTGCTCCATGTAACTCGTCCAACATATCATCAATTGTTGGGATCGGAAAACAATCCTTGACAGTTGCTTGGTTGAGTGCCCGATAATTGGTGCAAAACCTCCAAGTTCTATCTTCCTTTCTAACAAGTAGAAAGGGAGAAGAAAAAGGTGAGGTGCTAGGTTGGATAATACCTTGCTGTAGCATCTCTTCCACTTGTCTTTCGATCTCGTTCTTTTGGAAGTGTGCATACCGGTAAGGTGCTACATTAATCACCTTGGTTTCATTGATTAATGGGATGGCATGGTCGTAATGTCTTGAGGGTGGTAGTCCTTGTGGCTCTCCTAAGACATCTCCGAATTGCTCCAGTAGGTTCCTTACTCCTATTGGTATGTCTTCGTGTGTATGATGTTCGGCTGTGCTTTCCTCATTTGTGGCCAAGAGAACCGCAAAACATTGTGCCCTTTTTCTGTATAGTCATTCAAGGGTACTTACCTCACAATGATGCACTGCATTGGTGGTGGATGCCTCCCACGTGCAGTCCCTTCCCTTCCATTGGAAGTGCATGGCCATGGATTCGTAGTCGAACATTATCTTGCCTATGGTTTTAAGCCAAGCATTGCCTAAAACCACATCAAGACCTGCCAGGGCTAACACATGCAGTTCCGCCTCTATTTTGACTCCTTGAATCTGCATTGCTACTGCCTGGATCACTTGTGTGCACTTGAGCTTCTGTTCGCTACCACTCTTACCTCAAACGGCGCAATCTTCTTTGGACATAGCTGAAGTGTTTTCACTAGTTTTGTGTTGATGAAGTTATGGGTAGCTCCACTATCTATCAACACCAAAACGTTCTTCCCGTTAATGGTTGCGAACAACCTCATGGCAGTAGGCTTGGTGGTTGCCCCTACTGCATGTAAGTTGATTTCACCTTTTTCCACATGATCAGGGAAGTGTTTCTGCCTCTGCTTCCTCCTTGCTATCCATGTGGCTTTCTTGATCTTCCTGCATCACTACTGGATCCCCTTTGCTAATTTTTTGAGTGCTAGAGAAATCCTTAACGTTGCAGGGAATGTCTAGATCTTCAGTGTTCAAGCTGTAACACGGATAATCATCATTCTGTCCAAGGGAATTGAGGGTCTAAAACAGGTGCAGATGATGGTGTTTGATCAATATTTGTGCCTTGCAAAACTTGCTGCATGCTATGCATATTTTCCGCTGCAGTTTGAACAATGAATGGTCTAAAGGTCTGATCTCTTGCAGCTTGTGAAGCTGTCTGTGAAAGATCAGCAAGTCCTTCAATCTGGACAGGAATATGATTAGGAACATTTGTCTTCTGATCCAGGTTTAGCCAACAAGGCAGATTGGTCCTGCATAATCCTTGTTGGAGTATTTTCTGGTGGATAATTTGTAGATGCATTGGAATGTTCTTGCAATCCATCCTGGTCAGTTCTAATGAAGATGTAGATGGCAGTCCAGTGGAAACTATTGGAGCTCTTAAGTCATTGTTCTGCAACTGATATGGTAGAGATGTAGAAGTAGCAACATAAACCTGAATAGATGAATCAGGACGTTTGGCAGATGCATTGTTTGACTCTTCACAAGACATCAGCATCTTTATCTTGGCATGTGGACACACCAAGTCCTGTCCTGGAGCACTTGTATCCTTAGTGTCACCTTTACTTGGACATGCATACGCATCTTCTGTGTGCAATTTTTTTCCTCCACTGTCATCAACTGAAATTGTTTGGTGATGAAACATCTTCAATTGTTCTCCAGATTGGCATCTCAGGAGGCGGAGATGAGTATTCCAAGTTCTCAACTGGTGCAGCACTCTCTGGATTTGATGAAGGAAAGACTTGGTTCCCATCAAACTTGGAGCAAATATTTGTGATGCTGGATGGGCCAAATCTGTCCATCAATTCTTGTGTGAACCTTGTCCAGCCAATCCTTCTACCTTCTCTGCCGTAGGTAGCCTTAAGCCAACACCACCATTGATTGGCCCTCCCACATAGGTGATAGGATGCAAAATCAACCCTTTCACCCCTCTCTACACCTTGTTTTTCAAAGTAGAATTCAGCTTTGGAGATCCATTTGGTTGGATCTCCCTTCTCAAAGGTAGGGAATTTGGTTTTTACCTTTGGTTGGCTTGGGCTGTCTAGTGCTGCCATTCCTCTCTCCTATTTGTCCACCAACATTCTGCCTCATGACGACTCTGCATTCTCCTTGGCTGCCATACTGCTGGCCTTCGATCCAAGACCTCATTGTCGCTGTATTCATCATAGGGGTCATGGGGCTGGTGCAAATTCGGTGGCACCTCCCTTCTGCACCCTAGACTCATGTGCACTCTCCCCCTTTCTTGAGAGGGAAGCTGCTCATGGTCAGAATCTTCCTCGTGCTCATGGTGTTATGAGATCTCTGAATGCAGCCTTCTAGGTTGCTGTGGCAGTATGCTGCTCCTTCTTGCTCGGTGTGGCTTTGCCTTCCTGCCACTTGGGGTGTATCCCTCTTCAACTGCTCCAGGGAATGGATGATGGATGATAGCTGCTGTTTTATATCACTTACCTAGTCGTTGAGTAAGCATCGGTTCCTCTCTAAGGTCAGAATTCTTCCAAAGTCCTCCTTAGTTCGCTGTTGTAGTGAGGGTGAATGCTGCCTAGATGTCATGGTAACCTTGATGCCTTTCAATTGACTGGTGTCTGTGCTGCTGTCTCAACTAGAGCACTAATTTGGAGGGTGATTGTGCTTCTTTTCAACTGGTGGTTGTGCTGACTTCTCAACAAAAGCACCAATTTGTTAGGGTCCCAATTTTTTTCCCCAACTTTTATACACCTTAGGGGACGAACTCTTAGGAGCGATTGAAACATCCCCACAGGCTCAGTAGAGGAGGTGGCTGCATTCTGCACTACTTGAGACAAACTTCTGTGTGCGACCAGAACCTCCTGGCGGGCGTGGCAGAGGTGTCAGGCGTGTTTGGCAGTGCACGGGATGAAACTGCTAGGGAGTGACTGGAACATCTTGGCGGGCGCCGCAAAGGTGTCGGCTGCATTCAGCAGTGCACGGGACGAACTGCCAGGAGCCACCGGAACATCCCCGTGGGCATGGCAACGGCATCAGATGCATTCAGCAGTGTGCGGAACAAACTTCTGAGAGCAACGGGAACATCCCCGCATGTGCGGCAGAGGCATTGAGCACATTCAGCTGTCTGCAGGACAAACTACCAGGAGTGACCAGAACATCCCTGGGGTTGCTGCAGTGGGTCAGGTGCATTCGGCAGTGTGCGTGACAAACTTCTAGGAATGACTAGAACATCCCCGCAGGCATGGCAGCAGCGTTCGGCAGTATGCTGGATGAACTTCTAAAAGAGACTGAAAAATTGTCGTGGGCTCGGCAGAGGCATTGGACATGTTCAGCAATGCTCGGGACAAACTTCTGGGAGCATCCCGTGCATCCACGCGAGCATGCCAGAGGTTCGGGCACATTGTGCAGTGCACAGGACCAACTTCCGGGTGCAACCAGAACATCCCCGTGGGTCTGGCAGAGGCATTGAATGTGTTCTGCAGTGTGCGCGACAAACTTTTGGGAGCAACCAAAACATCCACGTGGGCGTGGCAGAGACATTGGACATGTTCAGCAGTTCTCGGGATGAACTTTTGGGAGCGACCGGAACATCCCTGCTGGCATAGCAGAGGTTTCAGGTGTGTTTGGCAGTACACAGGATGAACTTCAGTGAGCGGCCGGAACATCCTCGCAAGTGTGGCAGAGGCTTCGGGCACGTTCAGCAGTACATGCAACAAACTTTAGGTAACAACTGGAAAATCTCCACGGGCACAACACCAGCATCAGGGGCATCCTGCAGTGTGAGGGACGAACTTGTGAGATCGACCAGAACATCCCCGCGGGAGTGGCAGAAGTGTCGGGTGCATTTGGAAGTACGTGGGATGAACTTTTGGTAGTGATCGGAGCATCCCCTCAGGCATGGTAGAGGCTTACGGAACCTTTGGCAGTGTGCAGTACAAACTTCCTAAAACTGTCGTAACATCCCTCCCAGGAGGAGGGGCAGAAGCTTTCGGTGAGTTAAGCTGTGTGCGGGACAACTTCCAAGAGTGATCGGAACATCCCTGTGGCCACGGAAGCAGCGTTTCACACATCTGGCAGTGCACAGTACAAAGTTCCTGGAGCAACCAGAAAATCCCTGCAGGCTCAGTAGTGGCGTTGGCTGCGTTCGGCAGTGCTCGGGACAAATTTCTAGGAGCAACCGGATCATCCTTGCTGGCGCAGCAGATGCATTGGGCGCATACGGCAGTGCATAGGGATGAACTTTGGGGAGCGACTAGAACATCTCCGCTCATGCAGCAGATTCTTCAGGCCCATTGGGCAGTGTGCAGAACAAACATCCGGCAGCCACCAAAACATCCCCATGGGCATGGCAGCAGCATCAGACATGTTTGGCAATGTGTGGGATGAACTTTCGGGAGCGACTGGAACATCCCCGTGGGTGCAGGAGAGGCTTCGGGTGCATTGGCCAGTAGGTGGGACGAACTTCCAGGAGCGACTGGAACATCCACGCGGGCAGGGCTGAGGCTTCTGGTGTATGGGCCAGTGCGCGGGGTGAACTTCCAGGGCAACCCGAACATTCCAGCAGGCGTAGCAGAGGCATCGGGCGCATTCGGCAGTGTGCAGGATGAACTTCTGGTAGTGACTGGAACATCCCCTTGGGTGCAGCAGAGGTGCTGGACGCATTTGGCAGCACTTAGGACAAACTTCTGGGAGCGACCGGAACATCCCCGCGGGCACAGTAGATGGATGGGCGCATTCTGTAGTGTGCAGGATGAACTTCTGGGAGTGGCCAGAACATCTGAGCAGGTGTGGCAGCAGCGTCAGGTGCGTTTTTCAGTGCATGGGATGAACTTCCGGGAGCGACTGGAACATCCTCGCAGACCTGGCAGAGGCATCGGGTGTGTTCAGCAGTGCACGGGAGAAACTTTCAGGAGTGACCAAAACATCCACATGGGTGCAACATTGGCATGGGCATCAGACACATTCTGCAGTGCTTGGGACGAACTTCCGGGAGCAACCGGAACATCTCCCGGGCATGGCAGAGGCTTTGGGCACATTCAGCATTGCATGGGAAGAACTTTCGGTAGCGACCAGAACATCCCTGCTGGTGCAGTAGTGGAGTCGTGTGTGTTCGGCAGTGCATGGGACGAACTTATGGGAGTGGCCGGAGCATCCCCTGGATGCTGCAGGGGCTTCTGACACGTTGGTCAGTGCATGGGACGAACTTCTGGGATAGACCGGAACATTCCCACAGGTGCGGCTGTGGCATCAGGCGCATTCGGCAGTGCACGAGATGAACTTCCAGGAGTGACCAGAACATCCCTGTGGGCACGGCACAGGCATCGGGTACATTCAGCAGTGCGCGCAACGAACTTCGGTGAGTGACCAGAACATCACTGCGGGCACGGCAGCGGCATTGGGTGCATCCAGTAGTGCGTGGCACGAACTTCCCGGACTGACCAGAACACCCCCACAGGCACAGCAGAGGTGTTAGGCATGTTCGTGTTGAGAACCTAAGTATGCAGCAAATGAAACAGCCAGACAATGAGGCAGCCAAGGAGAGCATGGGCCTGGAAATGTGCACAACAAGCATGGCAACAGCAAGTATGCAGCCCAGCAGTGAAGCCTGGCAGTATTTGACTTAATCCTAATTAATGAAGGACATTCACACCAACAGGAGTTCTAGCAGAAGAAGGAAAATCACATCAAGAAGAACTCCAGCAGCAGCAGGATGTCCATGTCAAGAAGAGTTCCAGCAGTTGGAGGACATCTATGCCAAGCAGAGTTCCAGCAGCAGCAGGACATCCATCCCAAGGAGAATTCCAGCAGCAGCAGGGCATCTATGCCAAGAAGAGTTCTATCAGCAGCAGAACACACATGATGAATTCAGTAGCAATAGGATAGTCATGACAAGAAGAATTCTAAGGGCAGAAGGGTATCATTGACAGTCCTAGTCCTAGAAGAGGAAGTCCAGCCGCTGTAGAATATAAGATAAGGTAGGAATTCTAGTCTAGGTAGAAATTCAAGAAAGACCAAGAATCCTAGTAGAATTAGGAAACATTTGGATAAGGTCTATCTTGATAATGTTTTAGTTGTCTTAAAAAACCTTGTTCGGCAGTGGTCGGGATGAACTCCCGGGAGCGACTAGAAAATCCCCGCTGGCATACCAGAGGCTTCAAGCTTGTTCGGTAGTGTGCAGGATGAGCTTCCGAGAGCAACCGGCATATCCCTGCAGGCACAGTAGAGGCATTGGGTGCGTTCGGCAGTGCACGGGACAAACTTTTGGAAGTGACTGGAGCATGCCTGTGGGCGCGGCAGATGCTGTGAAAAATATTGAAGAAACAAAGAAGTGTGAAAGAAAGTATTGATGAAAGAATAAAGAAGCTTGTATTTCACTTTACACATCTTGGGTATATATATACAACATCCTAACGGCTAGGTACAAGTTGATTTTACTTTTCTAACAGCTAGGTACAACACATAACAGCATAGCTTTCAATTTCAAGAACTAGCCGTTATTTCGTCCATTAGTGATTAGCTTACTAGCCGTTATTTTGTCCTTTAGCGGTTAGCTTGATATGGGCTTTGGGCTTGATATGGGTGTACATAGGCCAATCAAAGAGTTATTTGGGCCTTTTATCTTCACCCTCAATCCCTTCATTTTCAACACTCCCCCTCAAGTTGGGCTTGAACAAATTGATCAAGTTCAACTTGCATACAAACTTTTGAAGTTGTTGAATACTCGGAGGTTTGGTGAATATGTCCGCCAATTGATCTTCGCTCTTGACATAAGGCATTGAGATTGTCTTGTTCAAATATTTTTCTCTTATAAAGTGACAATCTACCTCTATATGCTTGGTCCTCTCATGAAACACCGGATTGTTTGCAATATGTATCGCCGATTTGTTATCACAATGTAGCTTCATAGGTGCCTCGACATTAAAACCCAAATCTTCAACCAATGCCTTCAACCATATCAATTCACTGGTGGTTGAAGCCATTGCTCTATATTCAGCTTCGGCACTTGATTTGGCCACCACGGTTTGCTTTTTGCTCTTCCAAGTCACTAAATTCCCACCAACAAAAGTACAATATCCAGTCGTAGACTTGCGATCTTCAATGCTTCCTGCCCAATCAGCATCCGTGTAGGCAAAAATTTGGTGATGTCCATGTTTCTTCATTAGTAATCCTTGTCCTAGAGTTCCTTTCAGATATTTGAGTATTCGGTCCACCATTTCCATGTGATTGGTCATTGGACAAGTCATGAATTGGCTTACCTGATTCACAGCAAAAGAAATGTCAGGTCTTGTAATAGTTAAGTAGATTAACTTACCCACAATTCTTTGATATTGCTTGATGTCTTCAATTGGTTTGCCCTCCTTCTTTTTGGCTTGTACTTCAATTGGAGTTGATGCTATCTTCCCTCCAAGCTTACCTGTCTCTTTCAAAAGATCAAGTGTGTATTTTCTTTGGGATAGAAATAGCCCTTTATTAGAATGAGCTATCTCTATACCTAGAAAATACCGTAAGTGTCCAAGGTCTTTAATATCAAAAGTAGACTTTAAATAACTTTTAGTGCTGTTTATTCCCAAAGTATCACTCCCTGTTATAATGATATCATCCACATATATTATCACAACAGTAATACCATTATTGGAGTGTCTTATGAATAAAGAGTGATCAGCACTACTAACCTTAAAGTGTTGAGAAGTTAAAGCACCTAACAACTTAGAGTACCAGGCCCTAGGAGATTGTTTTAAGCCATAGATGGCTTTTCTAAGCTTACATACATGCGGTTTTGGTACTTTAATGTTGTATCCTTGTGGGATATCCATGTAAACCTCTTCTTCTAATTCCCCCTGGAGAAAAGCATTTCGAACATCCATTTGATACATTTCCCATTCATAATTAGTGGCTAAGGACAAAATAACTCTAATGGTGTTCATTTTGGCTACTGGGGCAAATGTCTCCGTGTAATCTAAACCATAGGTTTGAGTGAATCCTTTAGCAACCAATCTAGCTTTATGTTTCTCAATGGAACCATCACTCTTCAGCTTGGTTTTGTACACCCATTTACACCCAACTGTTTTCTTACCTTGGGGAAGAGTAACAATTTCCCATGTCTTATTCTTAACTAAAGCTTCCAACTCCTCATCCATGGCATTTCTCCAAATAGGAATGTCCTTGGCCTCGTTGTAGCAAGATGGCTCTTTCAAACTATCCAATTTGCTTAAAAACACTCTATAACTCTCTTTAACATTATCTAAGGTATAATAATTTTGTATAGGATGTGCTGTGACTTTGTTCCCATAAAAGAATACCCTATTTTTCTGCCATTCGGATGGAGGCTTCCTAATTCTTTGAGATCTTCTAAGAGGAAAATTTTGATCATGTGATGAAGAATCGGACTCTCTCTCATTTTGACCCACCGGTGAGGAACTAAATGGGATTTCATGCTCTAAAACTAATTGATCATTAGGGTTCTCATCACAAGGTGTTTCCTCACTTTGACTTTCGCTAACTATGTTTTGTTCTTCATTTGATTCCAATGGTTCATGAATATCACCATTCTGTTGTGTTGAATCTTCATAGATAAAATCCTCTTTTTCGCTTTCATTCAAACTAACTCCATTATTGATTTGATTGTTATTCCTTAACAAACTCAACCGATTACCTACAATAGATAAGGGAAGAGGATCCCCTTTCATTTCTCCTTCATTTCTCACTTTATCAAAGTAAGGATCACTTTCCAGAAAAGTAACATTTCTTGACAAGAATTTCTCATTCGTAGAAGGATCTAAACATTTATAACCCTTTTTATCAATGCAATACCCTAAAAATATGCACTTTACACTCCTATGACTCAATTTATCTCTAGCATGATTAGGGATGTGAACATAACAAGTACAGCCAAATACCTTTAGATAAGATAAGTTTGGTTGCCTATTATTCAACAATTCAAAAGGAGATTTTCCATTCAACAACTTCGAAGGCATACGATTTATCAAATGTATGGCAGTGAGAATGGCTTCATTCCAATATCTTTTAGGGACATTGTGATGAAACATTAGTGACCTTCCTACATCTAAAATGTGCCGATTTTTCCGCTCGGCCACACCATTTTGTTCAGGTGTGTAGGGGCAAGTCGTTTGATGAACTATCCCTAAACTGCTCAAGTAATTCTCAAAGGCATGACTAGTATATTCTCCCCCATTGTCGCTCCTAAGAATCTTAATCCTTTTACCAAGTTGATTTTCAATTAAGGAAACATACTCTTTAAAACATGATAAGGTCTCTGATTTGTTTTTAATCAAGTATATCCAAGTGTATCTCGACTTGTGATCAATGAATGTGACAAAATATCTAAAGCCATTGTGAGATTCTAAAGGAGAAGTCCATAGATCAGAGTGAACAAGATCAAATATTTCATTATAACAAGTTTCCGAATGTACAAAAGGAAGTTTAGTCTGTTTTCCAAGATTACAAGCCCTACATTGTTTAAAATCACTAAACTTCATTTTCGGAATTATTTTACACAGAATGTTACTAGGAGGATGGCCTAGTCTTGCATGCCAAAGTTTCTGAAGTCCACTGTCTTCCTCAACTCTAAGGGCTTGATTGGTACTATCCAAAAAATATAGGCCGTCATGTAAGGTTCCCTCACCAATCTTCTTCCCGGTTGACATGTCCTGAAATATCACCTTATTGGGTTCAAAGGTAACACGACAATTTAAGTCTTTTGTTATTCTACTAACGGACAGCAAATTTGATGAAAAATTTGGCATATAAAGGCCACTTGTTCTCTTTGATAAAACTTTAATATCTCCTAATCCCTTAATGGGTATTTCATTACCATTGGCTATTGTCACATTTCTAATGTTTCCTAGGGTTTCTATTCTAGATGCCATGTTTTTATTTCTAAACATATGATTAGTAGCACCTGAATCAATAACCCAAGGGTCAAACTTAAAATGTGAGTTGGAAATCATACCTTGAGAGGAGCTTGGAAGATGGTTCCGAAGTAGTTTGGCCAAATCCTCAAGGAGTTTTGAGTTCCCTTTTTCGATTGCATTTTGAGCACCTTGTGGTGGCACCTTTTCCTTGAAGTTAACTGGCCTCAAATGTGGATTAAGAACCCAACATTTTTCTTTAGTATGACCAAGCATCTTGCAGTGCCCACACTTCCAGCATTTGTCTTTAAGGTTGTGCATCCGTCCACATTTATCACACTTAGCCTTAACTTTTGCTCCTTGGACCATCCTGCCTTCTTCCTTGCTGTCCACCAAACTACCTCTCTCAGCCTTGCTTGAATTCCCATTCAAAATCTTTCTTTGCAAGTACTCTTTATTAACCTTGTTTGCAACATCATCATAATAAGGCAAAGGTTCAATTCTAAGAATGTGATTCCGAAGATCTTCGTAGTCCGAACCCAAACCCATCAAATACGATATCACAAGATCTTCATTGGCCCTTTTTTCCACCTCTTCAATGTTGGTAGTATTCGGCCTTAATGATTGAAGTTCATCCCATGCCTCCTTAATTTTGGTGTTATATTCTATCGGATCACCTCCACTAAGGCTGATATTGTTGATGAACTGCTTCAACTCGTATATTCTCATCAAGTTTCCTTGATGACCAAATTGTCTCTTGATAGACTCCCAAAGTGCTTTAGAAGTTTCAGCCTTTGAGAATGCACCTACCAAGGATGGTTCCATGGAATTTAAAATCCATGTGTACACCAAGTTGTCATTATAACACCAATCTTCATATTCTTCACTTGATGTGTCTGTGGGCTTTGTGATTCTTCCATTCACGAAACCCAATGCTCGTTTTCCACATAATGCTCTTTCAGCGGGATTGATCCAAATTGAGTAATTTTTTCCATTCAAGGGAAATGTGGTAAGTTTCAAGGTGGTGTTACCATCATTATCAACTCCCTTGAAGGAACTTCTGCTCTTGGTGTTGTATGACGAGCCCTCCCTTTCCATTCTTTAATTTGGCTATGAAGGGGAATGTCTTGATACACCAAGAACCAACAAAGCAACAAAAGGTAAAAAGCTAGATTAGAGATGAAACCTGCTCTGATACCATGTGAAAAATATTGAAGAAACAAAGAAGTGTGAAAGAAAGTATTGATGAAAGAATAAAGAAGCTTGTATTTCACTTTACACATCTTGGGTATATATATACAACATCCTAACGGCTAGGTACAAGTTGATTTTACTTTTCTAACAGCTAGGTACAACACATAACAGCATAGCTTTCAATTTCAAGAACTAGCCGTTATTTCGTCCATTAGTGATTAGCTTACTAGCCGTTATTTTGTCCTTTAGCGGTTAGCTTGATATGGGCTTTGGGCTTGATATGGGTGTACATAGGCCAATCAAAGAGTTATTTGGGCCTTTTATCTTCACCCTCAATCCCTTCATTTTCAACAGATGCAAGGGCACGGCAGATGCGAGGGCACATTCAGCAGTGGGGACAAACTTCGGGGAGTGACCAGAACATCCCTGCAGGCATGACATCAGCATTTGATGTGTTCGGCAGTGTGTGGGATGAACTTCTGGGAGCGACCAGAACATCTCCGAGGGCGCGGTAGAGGCATTGGGCATGTTCAGCAGTGCACAGGATGAACTTTCAGGAGTGACCGGAACATCCCCACGGGTGCTGCAGCAGCATTGGCGCACTCGGCATTGCGCGGGACAAACTTCCGAGAGCGATCAGAACATCACCATGGGCACAGCAGAGGCTTTGGTTGTGTTGGACAGTGCGTGGGACAAACTTCCAGCAGTGACTGGAGCATGCCCGTGGGCACGGCAGAGGAGTCGGGCTCATTTGGCAGTGCAAGGGACGAACTTTGCAGAGTGATGGAAACATCTACACTGGGGCTGCAGTGGCATTGAGTGCGTTTGGAAGCATGCGGGATAAACTTTTGGGAGAGACTGGAACATCCTCATGGGCATGGTGGAGGTGTCGTCCATGTTCAGCTGTGCTCAGGACAACCTTCCGGGAGTAACCAGAACATCCCTGCAGGTGCGGCAGTAGCGTCAAACATGTTCAGCAGGGTGCAGGACAAACTTTCAGGAGCGACCGAAAAATCCCCGTGGGTGCAGTAGACGCATCGGTCACGTTCGGCAGTGAGCAGGATGAACTTCTAGGAGCAACTGGAACATCTGTACGGGCACGGCAGCGGCATTGGGCGCGTTTGGCAGTGCAAAGGATGGACTTTCGGGAGCAACTGGAAAATCCCCGTGGGCTCGGCAGAGGCATCAGGCATGTTCGGCAGTGCTCGTGATGAACTTGTGGGAGTGACCGGAACATCCCTGCTGGCATGGCAGCAGCATCAGGCACGTTCGGTAGTGTGCAGAGTGAACTTTTGGGATTGACTAGAAAATCCCCATGGGCTCGACAGAGGCATTGGACGTGAACGGCAGTGGTCGGGATGAATTTCCAGGACCAACTGAAACATCACCACAGGTGCAGCAGCGGCTTCTGGTGCATTTGGTAGTGTGGGGAATGATGTTCCAGGGAGCAACCGCAACATCCCCATGGGTGTGGCAGAGTGTCAGGCACGTTAGGCTAGTCAGGGGATGAATTTCTGGGGGTGACTGGAACATCCCATGGGGCAGCAGAGGCTTCAGGCGTATTCAGCAGTGTCCGGATGAACTTCCAGGAGTGACTGGAACATCCCTACGGGGGCATGGCAGAGGCGTTGAACACACTGGGGATGAACTTCGAGGAGCAACCGGAACATCCTTGCGTGTGCAGTATCTGCATTGGGAACATTCCACAGAGCCTGGTATGAACTTCTGGGAGCAACCTGATCATCTCTGTGGACGTGGCAGCAACGTTGGACACATTTGGCTGTGTGCAAAAATGAATTTCTGGGAGTGACTGGAAACTTCCTCGCGGGCGAGAAAGAGGCTTTGGGCACATTGGGCAGTGCATTGGATGAATATCTGAGTACAACCGGAACATCCCATCTGGTGCGGCAGCGGCATTGGACACGTTCGGCAGTGCGTGGGATGAACTTTTGTGAGCAACCGGAACATTCCAGCGTATGTGGCAGAGGCTTTTGACGCGCTGGGCAATACATGCGTGCTGGGCACGGCAGAGGCGTCGAGCACATTCGGCAGTGCGCAGGATGAACTTCAGGGGAGCCACTGGAACATCCCCGCTGGTGTGTCAGCAGCATCAGGCACATTCGGCAGTGCACAGGGCGAACTTCCTGGAGCTACCTGAAAACCCCCGTGGGCTCAGTAGATGCATCGAGTGTGTTTGTGTTGGGGTCCCGATTTTTTTCCCCAACTTTTCTACACCTTAGGGGTCAGCACGCCTACTGAAATCCTTCCTAACTTGCTGTCCCGTTTGATTCTTGAGTTCCTTTCTTATTTTATATCCCCTAAGCTGTCCTTCGGGTTAACTAATATATATAAAGATATGTTGGATAGGCAAGACAACTCTTAAACCTATCACAACTTGCCTTGGTTGAAGAAGACAACTCTTAACTTCAACCTTAGCTCTTAAGCAAGGAAGACAACTCTTAACCTTGACTTAAGCCCAAGTTATCTCAAGACAACTCTTAAAAGATAACCGAAATATAAACAAGAATAGAAGCAAGAATGCTTACCTTTGATTCTTGATTAATGAATGAGAAAATAACAAAATTCGTAGCTTATGAGCTTCTCACAAATAATGGGCTGTATTTATAGTCCTAAGACAGCCTTATCCTAATTTAACTAGTACTTAGGTTCCTTATCCACTTAGGATATGTTTTCCTAAGTCAACAAGCTTTTCTAAGTCAAATAAAACATTATCAAGATAGACCATATCCTTTGTGTCCTAATCCTACTAGGATTCTTGGTCTTTCTTGAATTCCTACTTAGACTAGAATTCCTACTTTATCTTGTTTTCTACAGCAGCTGGACTTCATCTTGACTTATCCTTCTAGAGCTAGGATTCTCAATAATTATCCTTCTGCCCTTAGAATTCTTCTTGTCGCAACTATCCTATTGTTATAGGAATTCATCATGCATTTCCTGCTGCTGCCTCTCTTGCTGCCTGGCGCCTTGCGCGCATTCTCTCACGCTCCCTTTGCCTTCTAAGGTCCTCAACAGTTTGGCACTGTGCGGGATGAACTTCCAGGATTGACTGGAACATCCCCGCATGCGCCGCTGAGGTGTTGGGCAAGTTCTACAGTGCATGTTACGTACTTCCGTGAGCAACCGGAATGTCCCTAAAGGTGCAGCAGAGGTTTGGGCACGTTGGGCAGCGTGAGAGATGAACTAGAGGGGAGCGACTGGGACATCCCCGCTGGTGTGGCAGAGGTGTGGGGCACGTTTAGCAGTGTGTGGGAGGAACTTCCGAGAACGACCAGAACATCCCTTGCGGGCCTGGGAGAGGCGTCGGGTGTGTTCATTAGTGTGTGGGACAAACTTCCGGCTGCAACCGGAACGTCCTGATGAGCGGGGCAGAGGCATCGGACACGATTGGCAGTGCGTGAGATGAACTTCCAAAGGCAACTGGAACATCCCTGCAGGCACGGCAGTGGCATTCGGCGCAGATAAGATAAGGACAGAAAGACTTAGTTAAAATAGGAATTCTAGTCTTAGTAGGAATTCAAGAAAGACCAAGAATCCTAGTAGGATTAGGAAACAGTGGGATAAGGTCTATCTTGATAATGTTTTAGATGACTTAGAAAAGCTTGTTGACTTAGGAAAACATATCCTAAGTGGATAAGGAACCTAAGTACTAGTTGAATTAGGATAAGGCTGTCTTAGGACTATAAATACAGCCCATTATTTGTGAGGAGGATATATGCTCCGAATTTTGTTATTTCTCATTCATTGATCAAGAATCAAAGGTTAGCATTCTTGCTTACATTCTTGTTTATGTTTTCAGTTATCTTTTAAGAGTTGTCTTGAGATAACTTGGGCTTAAGACAAGGTTAAGAGTTGTCTTCCTTGCTTAAGAGCTAAGGTTGAAGTTAAGAGTTGTCTTCTTCAACCAAGGCAAGTTGTGATAGGTTTAAGAGTTGTCTTGCCTATCCAACATATCCTTATATATATATAGTTAACCTGAAGGACAGCTTAGGGGATGTAAATATAAGAAAAGAACTCAAGAATCAAACGGGACAGCAAGTTAGGAAGGATTTCAGTAGGCGTGCTGACCCCTAAGGTGTATAAAAGTTGGGGAAAAAAATTGGGACCCCAACAGTTTGGCAGTGCGCAGGACGAATTTGTGGGAGCGAATCGAACATCCCCGCGGGCACATCGGAGGCTCGGGCACGATCAGCTGTGTGCAAGGCAAACTTTCGGGAGCAACCGAAACATCCCCTGCAGGCAGCAGCAATGGCACCCAGCGCATTCAGCAGTGCTGGGATGAACTTCTGGGAGTGGTTGTAAAATCCCTGCTGGCTAGGCAGAGGTGTCAGATGAGTTCGGTGCCATGCCTGCGGGGATGTCCCAGTCGTTCCCTGTAGTTCATCCCATGCACTGCCAAATATGTCTGCCGCCGCTGCCATGCCTGCGGGGTTGTTCCGGTCGCTCCCAGAAGTTCATCCCAAGCACTGCTGGGCTCGGCAGAGGTGTTGGATGAGTTCAGCAGTGCTCGGGATGAACTTCCGGAGCAACCGGAACAACCCCGCGGGCATGGCAGTGGCGGCGGACACATTCGGCAGTGCATGGGATGAACTACAGGGAGCAACTGAGACATCCTCGCGGGCATGGCAGAGGCTTTGGGTCCGTAAAGTAGTGCAGGGATGAACTTCCAGGAGCGACTGGAACATCCCTACGGGCGTGGCAGAGGCATCGGGTGCATTCAAAAGTGTGCAAGATGAACTTACTGGGAGCAAATGGAATATCCCCATGGGCGTGGCAGTGGCATTGGGCACGTTCAGCAGTGTGCAGGACAAAGCTCCGGGAGCAACCAGAACATTCCCGCGGGCATGGCAGAGGCATCGGGCAAATTCAACAGTGCTTGGGATGAACTTCTGGGAGTGACCAGAACATCCCCGCGGGCATGGCAGAGGCGTCGGGCACATTCAGTAGTGCACAATGAACTTCTGGGACCAACCAGCACATTCCCCACGGGTGCGGCAGCGGTGTCGGGTGCATCGAGCAGTGTGGGGATGAACTTCTGAGATTGACCAGAATATCCCCGCACAGCAGAAGTGTCAGGTGTGTGAGGCAGTCCGCAGGACAAATTTCCAAGAGCTACTGGAACATCCCCACCAGACATGGCAGAGTGTTGGGGTCCCGATTGTTTCCCCAACTTTTCTACACCTTAGGGGTCAGCACGCCTACTGCAATCCTTCCTAACTTGCTGTCCCGTTTGATTCTTGAGTTCTTTTCTTATTTTATATCCCCTAAGCTGTCCTTTGGGTTAACTAATATATATAAAGATATGTTGGATAGGCAAGACAACTCTTAAACCTATCACAACTTGCCTTGGTTGAAGAAGACAACTCTTAACTTCAACCTTAGCTCTTAAGCAAGGAAGACAACTCTTAACCTTAACTTAAGCCCAAGTTATCTCAAGAAAACTCTTAAAAGATAACCGAAAATATAAACAAGAATGTGAGCAAGAATGCTTACCTTTGATTCTTGATTAATGAATGAGAAAATAACAAAATTCGTAGCTTATGTCCTCCTCACAAATAATGGGCTGTATTTATAGTCCTAAGACAGCCTTATCCTAATTTAACTAGTACTTAGGTTCCTTATCCACTTAGGATATGTTTTCCTAAGTCAACAAGCTTTTCTAAGTCAAATAAAACATTATCAAGATAGACCTTATCCTTTGTGTCCTAATCCTACTAGGATTCTTGGTCTTTCTTGAATTCCTACTTAGACTAGAATTCCTACTTTATCTTGTTTTCTACAGCAGCTGGACTTCCTCTTGGCTTATCCTTCTAGGACTAGGACTCTCAATAAGTATCCTTCTACCCTTAGAATTCTTCTTGTCATGACTATCCCATTGCTACTAGAATTCATCATGCGTGTCCTGCTGCTGATAGAACTCTTCTTGGCATAGATGTCCTGCTGCTGCTGGAATTCTTGCATGGATGTCTGCTGCTGCTGGACTTGCTGGGTAGATGTCCTTCATTAATTAGCATTAAGTCAAATACTGGTTGGGCTTCACTGCTGGGCTGCATACTTTCTATTGCCATTCTTGTTATGCACATTTTCTGGCCCATGCTCTCCTTTGTCGCCCAATTTTCTGCCCATTGCCTTTCCTGCATAGTTAGGTTCTCAACACAGAGGCATTGGGTGTGTACAGCAGTGCTTGGAACCAAATTCAGGGAGCGACCAGAACATCACCCCAGACATGGCAGCGGCATAGGGCTCGTGCGGCAGTGCACAGGACAAACTTTTGGGAGCAACTGGAACATCCCCGTGGGCATGGCAGTGCTGTCAAGCTCATATGGTAGTGTGTTGACAAACTTCCGGGAGTGACCAGATCACCTCCGCGGGTGCAGTAGCAATGTCAGATGCATTCGGCAGTGTGCAGGATGAACTTCTGAGAGTGACCAGAACAACCCCACGGCATGGCAGAGCATTGGGCATATTCAACAGTGTGCGGGACGAACTTCCAGGAGTGACTGGAATATTCCCGCGGGTACGGAAGAGGCTTTGGGCATGTTGGGCCAGTGAGTGGGACAACTTCCGGGATTGACCGGAACATCCCCATGGATGCGGAAGAGGCGTTGGGCGTGTTCGGCAGTGTGCAGGACGAACTTCCGGGAGTGATCGGAAAATCACCATGGGTTTGGCAGAGGCATCAGATGCATTCGGTAGTGCTCAGGATGAACTTCTGGGAGCGATCAGAACATCCCTGTGGCACAGCAGAGGCTTCGGGCATGTTAGGCAGCATGCGAGGCAAACTTCCGGGAGTGACTGGAATATACCCGTGGGCACGGCACAGGCATTGAGCATGTTCTGCAGTGCGTGTAACAAACTTGGGGTAGCGACCAGAACATCCCTGCAGGTGTGGCAGCGGCATTGGGCACATTGTGCAGTGCGTGGGATGAACTTTTGAGATTGACCAGAACATCCCCGTGGGCATGGCAGAAGCGTCGGGTACGTGAGGCAATGCGTGGCATGAACTTTTGAGAGCTATTGAAACATCCCCTGTGGGCATGGCAGAAGCGTGGGTGCGTGAGGCAATGCGCGGCATGAACTTCTGAGAGCTATTGAAACATCCCCGTGGGTGCAGCAAAAGCATCGGGTGCGTGAGGCAGTGTGCGGCATGAACTTCTGAGAGCTACTGGAACATCCCCCCAGGCACGGCAGAGGCTTCTGGCGGCTTGGGCAGTGCACGGAACAAACTTCTGGGAGCAACCGGAACATCCCCGCCGGCACGGTAGCGGCATTGAGCGTGTTAGACAGTGTACGAGGATGAACTTCGGAAAGCGACAGGATCATCACCACGGGCATGGTAGAGGCATCGAGTGTGTCAGGCAGTGTGAGGGATGAACTTTGAAGAGCGACAGAAACAACCCCGCGGGCGCGGCAGCTACATTGGGTGCATTTGGCTGTGCACAGGATGTACTTCTGGGAGTGACCTGAACATCCCTATGGGCATGGCAGAGATGTCGGGCGCATTTGGCAGTGTGTAGGACAAACTTTCGGGAGCTATCAGAACATCCCCCCAGGCATGGCAAACGCTTCCAGCACTTTGGGCGGAGCATGGGATGAACTTTTGGGAGCAATTGGAACATCCCCGCATGTGTGGCAGAGGCCTCAAGCACAATCTGCAGTGCATGGGATGAACTTCTGGGAGGTATTGGAACATCCCCCCTAGTGTGGCAGAGGCTTCTGGTGCATTAGGCAGTGCGCAGTATGAACTTTTGGGATCAACTGGAACATCCCCATGGGCATGGCAGCAGGATTTGGCGCATCCGGCAGAGCATGGGTTGAAGTTCCAAGAGTGACCGGAAAATCCCTGCAGGCTCAGCAGTGGTGTTGGATGCTTTTGGCAGTGCTCGGGACGAACTTTCGGAACTGACCAGGACATCCCTGCAGGTGTGGCAGCGGAGTTGGACATGTTTGGCAGTGTGTGGGATGAGACTTTTGGGAGCGACCAGAATGACCCTGCCAGTGCGACAGAGGCTTTGGGCAGTGTACGAGATGAATGTCCAGGAGCGACTGGAACATCCCCAGTGGGCATGGCAGAGGCGTCGGGTGCATTCGGCAGTGTGTGGGACAAACTTCCAAGGGCGACTGGAACATCACTGCAGGTGTGGCAGCGGTGTTGAGCACATTGGGCAATGCACAGGACAACCTTTCCCTGATTGGCCAAAACATCCCCTCGGGCACAGCAGAAGCATCCAGTGCATTCGACAGTATGCGGGACGAACTTCTGGGAGCAACCGGAACATCCCTACTGATGCAGCAGAGGCTTCAGCCGGATTGGATAGACTGGAACATCCCAGTGGGTGGGGCGGAGGCTTCCGGTACGTGGGACAGTGAATGGGGCAAACTTCCAAGAGTGACCCGAACATCCCTGCAGGCACAGCAGAGGCATCGGGCACGTTCGGCAGTGTACGGGATGAACTTCTAGGAGTGACTGGAGCATCCCCTCAGGTGCTGCAGGGGCGTCGGCCACGTTCGGCAGTGCTCGGGACAAACTTCCGGGAGTGACCGGAACATCCCAGTGGGTGCAGTAGATAAAGCGGGTGCATACTGCAGTGTGTGGGACGAACTTACAGGGAGCGACCAGAACATCCATGTGAGTGAGGGAGCAAAAGTCAGGCACGTTGGGCAGTGCGCAGAACAAACTTCTGGGAGGGACCAGAAACATCCCCGTGGGCGCGGCAGACATGTCGGGCAGGTTCGGCAGTGCACGGGACAAACTTTGGAGAGTGATTGGAACATCCCCACGGGCGCAGCAGATGTCGCCAGTGTATTAAGAAGTGTTGATAAATAGAATGTGAATGTGTTTAGCTCACAATTTCAAAGATTAAACATAAACCAAGTAAAAATGCAAGTAGAGAGAAAATGCATGAAGAGAGAAAAATGAATAGCTTTTTATTCTATCTCAAAATATTTACACATCTTGGGTTTATATATACAACATCCTAACGGCTAGGTACAAGCTTACTTTACTTTTCTAACAGCTAGGTACAACACATAACAGCATATCTTCCAATTTAAAAAACTAGCCGTTATTTCGTCCTTTAGTAGTTAGCTTGAATTGGGCTTTGGGCTTGATATGGGTATCCATAGATCAATCCAAGAGTTATTTGGGCTTTTCATCTTCACCCTCAATCTCTTCATCTTTAATAAGAAGTGCACGGGATGGACTTCTTGGAGCTACCGAAGCATCCCGTAGGGTGTGGCAGGGGCTTTCGGAGCATTGGATGATGCGCGGGACGAACTTGTGGGAGCGACCAGAACATCTCCACCGGTGCGGCAGAGGTGTTGAGCGCAATCTGTAGTGCACGGGATGAACTTCCAGGAGCTACTGGAACATCCACCCAGGCACAGCAGAGGCTTCCGGTGCATTGGTGTTGAGGACCTTAGGAGGCAAAGGGAGCGTGAGAGAATGCGCGCAAGAGCACCAGGCAGCAAGAGAGGCAGCAACAGGCCAGCAAGTGTGCACAACAAGCCTGCACGCAGCAAGCAGTGAAGCACGGCCAGGTTCTGACTCAGTCCTAAGAGATTGCGGAAAGCCAAGTCAAGAAGAAGACCAGCATTGGCAGGACACACATGAAGCAATCCGAGTAGAAGAAGGAGAGTGACGACGTGAAGAACTCCAGCAGCAGCAGGACGTCTTGGCAGGTTTACTTCAACAAGAGACCACGCCAAAGAGAAGTCTTGGAGAGGAAGGATGCCACAGCAGAAGTCTAATCCAAGAAGGAAAAGGGCAAGAAGAAGTCAGCAGCTGTAGGAGAGAAGATAAGATAAGGACAGAAGGACTTAGTCAAAATAGGAAATCTTGTCTTAGTAGGAATTCAAGAAAGACCAAGAATCCTTGTAGGATTAGGAAACAATGGGATAAGGTCTATCTTGATAATGTTTTAGATAACTTAGAAAAGCTTGTTGACTTAGGAAAAACATATCCTAAGTGGATAAGGAACCTAAGTACTAGTTGAATTAGGATAAGGCTGTCTTAGGACTATAAATACAGCCCATTATTTGTGAGGAGAGAATAAGCTACGAATTTTGTATATTTCTCATTCATTAATCAAGAATCAAAGGTAAGCATTCTTGCTCACATTCTTGTTTATTTTTGGTTATCTTTTAAGAGTTGTCTTGAGATAACTTGGGCTTAAGACAAGGTTAAGAGTTGTCTTCCTTGCTTAAGAGCTAAGGTTGAAGTTAAGAGTTGTCTTCTTCAACCAAGGCAAGTTGTGATAGGTTTAAGAGTTGTCTTGCCTATCCAACATATCTTTTATATATTAGTTAACCCGAAGGACAGCTTAGGGGACATAAATATAAGAAAAGAACTCAAGAATCAAATGGGACAGCAAGTTAGGAAGGATTCCAGTAGGCGTGCTGACCCCTAAGGTGTAGACAAGTTGGGGAAAAAAATCAGGGACCCTAAAAAATTGGTGCTTTTGTTGAGAGATCAGCACAAACCACTAGTTGAGAGGAAGCACAAACACCTCTACAAATTAGTGCTCTAGTTGAGACAGCAGCACAGACACCAGTCAATTGCAAGGCATCGAGGTTACCATGTCATCTCAGCAGCATTCACCCACACCACAGGAACAAACCGGAGAAGATTTCTCAGCCACCAACCCGCTGAAGAATCCTTGCCTTGGAGAGAAACCAGAATGCGATCAATGACCAGGTAGGTGATATCAAACACCAACTATCATCTATCATTCATTCTCTTGAACAATTGAAAAGAGACACACCCCTGAGTGGCCGGAAAACAAGTCCAAACCGAGCAGGGCAGAAACAGCCACCTACCACAAACGTCTAGGAGGCTTCAATCAGAAATCACACAGCACCAAGTGCATGAGGAAGATTCTGACCAGGAGCAGTTTCCCTCTCAAGAAAGGGGGAAAAGGCGCACAAGTTTGGGAAGCAGGAGGGAGACTTCACCAAACGAACACCCACCCCATGATCGCTACAATGATTATAGCGACAATGAGGAAGTGCTGGACAGAAGGCCCGCATCATGGCAACCAAGAAGGGTGCGCAAATCACCCTGAGGCAGAACCATGGCGCACCACAAGAAGGGAGGATTGGCACTACAACAGCCCAAGCCATTACACATGGCCTAAGGTAAAAATTGAATTCCCTACCTTTGAGAAAGGGAGATCCAACCGAATGGATCTCCAAGGCTGAATTTTACTTTGAGAAACAAGGTATTGAAAGAGGTGAAAGGGTTGATTTTGCATCCTATCACCTATGTGGGAGAGCCAACCAATGGTGGCATTGGCTTAAGGCCACCTATGGCCGAGAAGGAAGAAGGATAGGCTGGACAAGGTTCACACAAGAGTTAGTGAACAGATTTGGCCCGTCTAGCATGACAAACTATGAGGGACAGCTTGCCAAAGATTAGGCAAGAGGGATCTCTAGAAAGCTACCTTGAAGAATTCGAGAGGTTGGCCGAATTGGTAGGACATTGGCCAGATAGTGCACTAATTGGCACTTTTCTAGATGGCCTTGTACCTTGGCTAAGCCGAGAAGTGAAGATGAGGGATCCAAACTCTCTCACTCAGTGCATTCGATTGGCAAGACTCATCAACGATGGGAGAAGCATCACCCGCAGCACAACCAAGGTCATCAAACCCTCAGACAAATTAGGTAAGGCATCCTCATCAAGTAAGACAGTACCCTCAAAAACAAAGGACCCTCTCAAACTATCCACTGAAGAAATCAACAGGAG
>BNST01001887.1:0-17866 GCA_019650275.1 Xylocarpus granatum | reverse complement strand
GTGCCAAAAACCAGAATGGCAGCCAAGAAGGGTGCAGAATCACCCTGACACAAAGCCATGGCGCACCACAAGGAGGGAGGATTGGCATTACGACAGCCCAAGCCATTACATAAGGCTAAAGGTAAAAATCGAGTTCCCTACTTTTGAGATGGGAGATCCAACCAAATGGATCTCCAAGGCTGAATTTTATTTTGAGAAACAAGGTGTTGAGAGAGGTGAAAGGGTTGATTTTGCATCCTATCACCTATGTGGGAAGAGCCAACCAATGGTGGTGTTGGCTTAAGGCTACCTATGGTTGAGAAGGTAGAAGGATAGGTTGGATAAGGTTCATGCAAGAGTTAGTGAACAGATTTGGCCTGTCTAGCATGACAAACTACGAAGGACAGCTTTCCAAGATTAGGCAAGAGGGATCTCTAGAAAGCTACCTTGGAGAATTCAAGAGGTTGGGTGAATTGGTGGGACATTGGCCAGATAGTGCACTAATTGGCACTTTTCTAGATGGCCTTGTACCTTGGCTAAGCCAAGAAGTGAAGATGAGGGATCCAAACTCTCTCACTCAGTGCATTTGGTTTGGCAAGACTCATCAACAATGGGAGAAGCATCACCTGCAGCACAACCAAGGTCATCAAACCCTCGGACAAACTAGGTAAGGCATCCTCATCAAGTAAGACAGCACCCTCATCAAGAAAGACAGTACCCTCAAAAACAAAAGACCCTCTCAAGCTATCTACTGAAGAGATCAACAAAAGAATCAAGAGAGGCTTATGCTTTAAGTGCAATGATAAGTGGCAAGCTGGCCACAAGTACAAGAAAGGGCTGTTCAACATCATTGAAGTGGTAAGTGATGAAGAACATGAGGAAAACAGCAAGGAAGATCAAGGAAGCCGTATGGACAGCGAAAAGGAAGCAGAGGCAGAACACTCCCCAGATCATGCAGAAGAAGGTAAAATCAACTTGCATGCAGTAGGGCCAACCACCAAGCCTACTGCAATGAGGCTGTTCACAACCATAAATGACAAAATGTTTTGGTGTTGATTGATAGTGGAGCCATCCATAACTTCATCAACACAAAACTGGTCAAAACACTCCAGCTATATCTGAAAAGGATTGCACCCTTTAAGGTAAGAGTGGCAATCGGACAGAAGCTCAAGTACGCGCAAGTTATTAAGGCAGTAGCAATGCAGATTCAAGGAGTCAAGATAGAGGGCAGAACTGCATGTGTTAGCCTTAGCAGGCTTTGATGTGGTTTTAGGCAATGCTTGGCTTAAAACCATAGGCAAGATAATGTTCAACTACGAATCCATGGCCATGCACTTCCAACGGAAGGGAAAGGACCGCACGTGGAAGGCATCCACCACTAATGCAGCACATCATTGTGAGGTAAGTACCCTTGAACGACTATACAGAAAAAGGGCACAATGTTTTGCTGTTCTCTTGGCCACAAAGGAGGAAAACACAGCCGAACATCATGAAGGGCAGAATGCGCACAAGGGCATACCATTGGGAGTAAGGAACCTACTAGAGCAGTTAGAGGATGTTTTAGGAGAGCCACAAGGGCTACCATCCTCAAGACATTTCAACCATACCATCCCATTAATCAATGAGACCAAGGTGATTAATGTAGCACCTTACTGGTATGCACACTTCCAAAAGAATGAGATTGAAAGACAAGTGGAAGAGATGCTACAGCAAGGTATTATCTGACCTAGCACCTCCTCTTTTTCTTCACCCATTTTACTTGTTAGAAACAAAGACAAATTTTGGAGGTTTTACATTGATTACTGGGCACTCAACCAAGCGACTATCAAGGATCATTTCCCGATCCCAACAATCGATGATATGCTGGAGAGTACAGGACAAAGTTGTTTACCAAGCTGGATCTCAAGGCTGGATATCATCAAATACGCATGAAAGAAAAGGATGTGCAGAAGACAACATTTCAGACTTATAGTGGACATTACGAGTACCTAGTCATGCTTTTTGAATTATGCAACGCACCCTCTACCTTTCAAGCAGCCATGAACAACATCTTCAAACCCTATTTGCGTAGGTTTGTATTAGTTTTCTTTGATGACATTTTTGTCTATTCCAGGAACCATGATGATCATATAGAACACTTAGCAAAAGTGCTAGAGATGTTAAGAAGAAATCATTTCGTTATCAAGCCATCCAAGTGCACATTTATGCAAGAGGAGCTTGAATAGCTTGGTCACATCATATCCGGAGACAGAGTGAAGGTAGACGAACAAAAGATAGGAGCTATGCAAACATGGCCAACTCTTAAGAATCTCACAGAACTTAGAGGATTTCTAGGTTTAACAAGCTATTACCCCTAATTTGTTTGCAAATATGGCACCATAGCAAAACCATTGACGGATTTGCTGAAGAAGGACGGATTCCTATGGATAGGGAAGAGTAAAGACGCATTCAAGTTGTTGAAGCAAGCCTATGTGTGAGACCCTGGTGTTAGCACTGCCCGACTTCAACCAAACCTTCGAGCTTCACACCGACGCATGTCCAGATGGAATAGGTACTATCCTAAGTCAAGCTGAAAGACCTATTGCATACATGAGCAAAGTCTTAGGGCCCGTGAAGAAGGAAAGGCCAATATACACCAAGGAGATATTGGCCATCATCCATGCAGTTAAGGTATGGTGACCTTACCTTCTTAGGAGGAAATTCTTGATCATTACAGATCAACAACCCTTGAGAAGCCTCATAGAGCAGAAAATTACCACACCAGAGCAGCAAAAAGTTCCTTGTCAAGTTGCTAGCGTATGAGTATGAAATAATCTACAAACCGGCAAGAAAAACAAGGTGGCAGACGCATTGTCTAGAAGCAGTGGAGGTCAAGTGTTGTGGATGGCATGTGAGCCTAATGATGCATGCCTCACTGCCATTAACGGAGCGGAGTGGAATGTGTGGACAGAAATCAAAGAGGTAATAGATATTGATCCCAAAGCCAAGAGCTCACTGAGAAGATCAAGAATTTCAACCCCAAGGTTAGTAAATTCACCCTTAAGAATGGATATATTTGGCACAACCAGCAGGTGTATGTACCAAACATACCAGGACTAAGAAGGAAGATCTTGAATCATTTCCATAACTCACAAGAAGGAGGACATTCAGGATGGTTCCGTACTTATATGCGGATCAAGCTATTCTTTTCGGTCGGAAGGATTCAAGGAAGAAGTCAAGAAGAAAGACAGTAATTGTGACATTGGCCCATGGATAAAACCATAAGATACAAGACTAAGGGATTGCTACAACCTTTGCCATTACCCGTACAAGTTTGGAAGACTATAATGACATCCAGCAGCAGTTTTCCAACTTTCACCTTGAGGACAAGGTGAGTCTTCAAGAAAGTGGGATTGTTGAGAACCTAAGTATGCAGGAAAGGCAATGAGCAGAAAATGGGGCAGCAAAGGAGAGCATGGGCCAGAAAATGTGCACAACAAGCATGGCAATAGCAAGTGTGCAGCCCAGCAGTGAGGCCTGGCCAGTATTTGACTTAATCCTAATCAATGCAAGACATTCATGCCAACAGGAGTTCCAACAGAAGAAGGATATTCGCATCAAGAAGAACTCCAGCAGTAGTAAGACATTTATATCAAGGAGAGTGCTAACAATAGCAAGACATCCAAGCCAAGAAGGACTCTAGCATCAACAGGATACGCATGGTGCAATTCGAGCAGGAGAAGGATGTGTACGGCATGAAGAACTCCAGCAGCTGTAGGACATCATGAAGAGTTTAGCTTCAACAAGTTGTTCATGTCAAGGAGAAGTCTTGGGATATAAGGACACATTATAAGGAAGTCCTAATCTTAGAAGGAAACAGAAAGATAAAGATCAGCAGCTGTAGGAGATAAGATAAGATAAGGATAAAGAGGTTTTGTCAAAATAGGATTAGTCAATCAAGAAGACCAAGAATCCTAGTAGAATTAGGAAACATTTGGATAAGGTCTATCTTGATAAGATTCTAGTTGTCTTAGGAAATCTTGTTGACTTAGGAAAACTTGTCCTAAGTGGATAAGGAATGTAAGTCCTAGTTAAATTAGAAAAAGGCTGTCTAATATTATAAATACAACCCATTATTTGTTAGCATGGACATATGCTTTGAATCTGTAAGTTTTATCCATTCATCTAGAATCAAGCTTTTGCATTCTTGCTTATATTCTTGTTTATATTTTGGTTATCTTTTAAGAGCTGTCTTGAGATAACTTGGGCTTAAGACAAGGTGAAGAATTGTCTTCATTGCTTAAAAGCTTAGGTTGAAGTCAAGAGTTGCCTTCTTCAACCAAGGTAAGTTGAGATAGGTTTAAGAGTTGTCTTGCCTATCCAATATAACTTTTATTCAATAGTTAATCCTGAAGGACAGCTTAGGGGATGTGAATCAAAGAAAAGAACTCAAGGATAAAATGGGACAGCAAGTTAGGAGAGGTTTTAGAGTCGTGCTAACCCCTAAGGTGTAGAAAAGTTGGGAAAAGAAATCGGGACCCCAACAGTGCGACAGTTTACAGGATAAACTTTCAAGAGCGACCAGAACATCCCCCTAAGTGCAGCAGTGGCATTGGGCACATTCAGCAGTGCACGGGACAAACTTCCAAGAGAGACCAGAAAATCCCCACAGGTGCGGCAGACGCGTCGGCCGCATTCGGCAGTGCACGGGACAAACTTCCCAGTGCGACAGGAGCATCCTGCGAGAGCAGTAGGGGCTTTAGGCAAGTTGGGCAGTGCATGGGATGAACTTCTAGGAGCAATTGGAACATCCCCACCGGCCATGGCAGAGGCTTCGGGCGCGTTGGGAAGTGTGCAATATGAACTTCCAGTAACGGCCACAATATATCTGAGGGCACGGCATAGGCATCGGGCACGTTCAAAAATTTGCAAGATGAACTTTTGAGAATGACTGGAACATCTCTGCAGGCGCGGCAGCAGTGTGGGGCACGTTCTTCAATGTACAGGATAAACTTCTGGGTGCAAGCGCAACATCCTCGCAGGTGTAGCAGAGGCGTCGGGCGCATTCGGCAGTGCGAAGGACGTACTTCATGGAGCAAGCAAAACTTCACCATGGGCACAGTAGAGGCGTTAGGCGCATTCTGTAGTGTGCGGGATGAACATCTAAGAGCGACTAGTACATCCACACGGGTGCAGAGGAGGCCCGGGTGCATGGGACGAACTTCTGGGAATGACCACCACATCCCTGCGGGTACGGCAGAGGCTTCGGGCGGGTTTTGTAGTGTGCGGGACAAACTACTGGGAGTGACCAGAACATCCTTGCTAGCAAGGCGGAGGCATCAAACATAATCAACGGTGCACTGGACGAACTTCCGGAAGCGACCGGAACATCCCTGCAGGTGCTGCAGAGGCGTCAAGCGTGTACGGGAGTGCGTGAGACAAACTTCTGGGAGAGACTAGAAAATCCCCGTGGGCGAGATAGAGACATCATGAGCATTTGGCCTTGTGGTGGACAACTTCTAGGAGCGATCAAAAATTCCCAACAGGCTCGGCAGAGGTGTCGTACGCATTCGGCAGTGCTTGGGTCGAACTTTGAGAACAACTGGAACATCCCAGCAGGTGTGACAGAGGCATCGAGCATGTTTGGAGTGGCCAGTACATTCTTGCTGGTGCGGTAGCGACGTCAGACACGTTTGGCCATGGGCGGGAAGAACTGCCAAGAGCAAACGGAACATCCCCATGGGCATGGTAGAGTTGTCGGGTTCGTTTGGCAGTACCCTAGGACAAACTTCGGGGAGTGGCCGTATCATCCCTGCATGTGTGGCAGAGTTGTTGGGCGCATTTGGCAGTGCATGGGATGAACTTCAGAGAGTGATTGGAACATTGCCATTAGTGAAACATTGCCGTTAGTGCGACAGAGGTGTTGAGCGCATTCAAAAGTGTGCAGTATGAACTTCTGGGAGTGACCAGAACATCCCTACAAGTGTGGTAGCGGTGTCAGGTGCATTGGGCAGTGTGCAGGACAAACATCCAGGAGCAACCGAAACGTCACCGCGAGCAAGGCAAAGGCATTGGGTGCATTCGGCAGTGTGTGGGATGAACTTCTAGGAGCAACCGGTACATCCACATGGGCCCAGAAGAGACATCAGGTGTGTTCGGCAGTGCATGGGACAAACTTCTAAGAGTAACCAGAACATCCCCACTGACGCGGCTGTGGCATCAGACAAGTTCGGCAGTGTGCGGGATGAACTTTCGGTAGTGTCTAGAACATCCTTGCAGGCACAGCTTGATGTCAGATGTGTTCAGTAGTACATGGGACAAACTTCTGGGAGTGACTGCAACATTTCGGCGGGCACGGGAGACGCATCGGTCGTGTTCAGCAGTGCGCAGGATGAACTTCCGGGAGTAACCAGAGCATCCTTGCAGGCACGTCTGAGGTTTCTGGTGTGTTAGGCTGTGCGTGGGATGAACTTCTAGAAGAGACTGAAACATCCCCGCGGGCATGGCAGAGGCGTCAGGCACATCAGCAGTGCATGGGACAAACATCTAGGAGCGACCAGAACATCCCGGTGGAAGCAGCAGAGGCGTCAAACGCATTCGGCAGTTCGCTGGACGAACTTCTAGGAGCAGCCGGATCCCCCCAGGTGTGGCAGCAGCGTTGGGCACATTCGGCAGTGCACCAGATGAACTTTCGGGAGTGACTGGAACATCCCCAAGGGCGAGGCAGAGGCTTTACGCATGTTGTGTAGTTATTGGGACAAACTTACAGGAGTGACCGAAAATTCCCCACTGGTGCGGCAGAGGCATCGGCTGCATTCGGCAGTGCACGGGACAAACTTCCCAGTGCGACAGGAGCATCCCTGCAAGAGCAGCAGAGGCTTCAGGCAAGTTGGGCAATGTATGGGATGAACTTCTGGGAGCAATTGGAACATCCCCACTGGCACGGCATAGGTATTGGGTGCTTGGGTGTGTTTGGTTGTGTGTGGGAGGAACTTCTTGAGCTGCCAGAACATCCTTGGAAGTGCGGCCAAGGCTTTCGGCATGCCGAGCAGTGCGTGGGGCAAAATTCCAGGAGCGTAAGGCACATCCCCGCGTGCATGGTAGAGGCTTCATGTGCATTGGGCAGTGTGCTGGACGAACTTCTAGGGGTGACTGGAACATCCCTGCAGGCATGGTAAAAGTTTCAGGCTGGGTTTAGCAGTGCGCAAGACGAACATCTAGTAGCGACTAGAACATCCCTGCAGTCATGGTAGAGGCTTCGAGCTGGTTTGGAAGTGGTGGGGTGAACTTCTGGAAGCAACCAAAACATCCTCACAGGTATGGCAGAGGCGTTGGGCACATTTGGCAGTGTGTTCGGCAGTGCTTGGGATGAACTTCCGAGAGCGATGGGAACATCACCGCAGGCGTAGCAGAGGCATCGGGTGCATTGGGCAGTTATTGGACAGTATGCAGATTGAACTTCCAGGAGTGATCGGAACATCCCTGCGGACGATTCAGGCAATGCACAGGATGAACTTCTGAGAGCGACTAGAACATCCCCGCAAGCGATTTGGGCAATGTGTGGGACAAACTTCTAGGAGCAACTGAAACATCCCTTAGTGTACAGTAAGGTGTCAGGCACGTTCATGTTGAGAACCTAAGTATGCAGGAAAGGCAGTGGGCAGAAAATTGGGCAACAAAGAAGAGCATGGGCCAGAAAATACACACAACAAGCACGGCAACAGCAAGTGTGCAGCCCAGCAGTGAGGCCCAACCAGTATTTTACTTAATCCAAATCAATGAAGGACATTCATGCCAATAGGAGTTCCAGCAGAAGAAGATAGTTGCATCAAGAAGAACTCCAACAGCAGTAGAAGGCAATCTACGCCAAGCAGAGTTCTAGCAGCAGCATGAACATCCATGCCAAGGAGAATTCCAGCAGCAGCAAGACATCTACACCAAGAAGAGTTCTATCAGCAGCAGGACACGCATGATGAGTTCCAATAGCAATAGGATATTCATGGCAAGGAGAATCCTAAGGACAGAAGGATATGCATTGAGAGTCCTAGTCCAAGAAGGAAAATCAAAGATAAAGTCCAGCTGCTGAAGAATACAAGATAAGATAAGGACAGAAAAGATTTAGTCAAAGTAGGAACTTTAGTCTAAGTAGAATTCAAGAAGACCAAGAATCCTAGTAGAATTAGGAAACAATGGGATAAGGTCTATCTTGATAATATTTTAGTTGACTTAGAAAAGCTTGTTGACTTAGGAAAACATATCCACTTAGGATAAGGAGCCTAAGTACAAGTTGAATTAGGATAAGGTTGTCTTAGGACTATAAATACAACCAATTATTTGTGAGGAGAAGATATGCTTTGAATTTTGTATATTTCTCATTCATTAATCAAGAATCAAGGTTAGCATTCTTGCTTCTAGGTGCGGGACGAACTTTTCGACAGCAACCGGAATATGCCCACAGGTGCAGCTGAGGCATCAGGTGCATTCTACAGTAAATGGGATGAACTTCCGGGAGAGACCAGAACATCCCCGCTGGCGCAGAGGAGGCATCTGGCACTTTGCTGTTGGGGTCCCAATTTTTTCCCAAACTTTTTCTACACTTTAGAGGTCTACACACCTACTAAAAACCTTCCTAACTTGCTGTCCCTGTTTGATTCTTGAGTTCTTTTCTTGGATTTTTGTCCCCTAAGCTGTCCCTTCAGGATTAACTAATGTATAAAGGATATGTTGGATAGGCAAGACAACTCTTAAACCTATCACAACTTGCCTTGGTTGAAGAAGACAACTCTTAACTTCAACCTAAGCTCTTAAGCAAGGAAGACAACTCTTCACCTTAACTTAAGCCCAAGTTATCTCAAGACAACTTTTAAAAGATAACCAAAATATAAACAAGAATGGAAGCAAGAATGCTAACCTTGATTCTTGATTAATGAATGAGAAATATACAAAATTCAGAGCATATGTCCTGCTCACAAATAATGGGCTATATTTATAGTCCTAAGACAGCCTTATCCTAATTCAACTAGTACTTAGGTTCCTTATCCACTTAGGATATGTTTTCCTAAGTCAACAAGCTTTTCTAAGTCAACTAAAACATTATCAAGATAGACCTTATCCCAATGTTTCCTAATCCTACTACGATTCTTGGTCTTTCTTGAATTCCTACTTAGACTAGAACTCTTACTTTGACTAAATCTTTCTGTCCTTATCTTATCTTCTTTCCTACAGCTGCTAACCTTCATCTTGCAGTTTCCTTCTAGGATTAGGACTTCCATATGGCATGTCCTTCCATTCCAAGACTTCTCTTTGACATGAATATCTTGCTGAAGTCAAACCTGCCATGACGTTCTGCTGCTGCTGGAGTTCTTCATGCCGTCCATGTCCTTCTCCTGCTCGAATTGTATCATGCGTGTCCTGTCAATGCTGGTGTTCTTCTTGGCTTAGATTTCTGCAGTTAGTTAGGATTGAGTCAGAACCTGGTCATGCTTCACTGCATGCTACGTGCATGCTTGTTGTGCACACTTTCTTGCCTGTTGCTGCCTCTCTTGCTGCTTGGCGCCTTGCATGCATTCGCTCACCCTCCCTTTGCCTCTTAAGGTCCTCAACTATTGGCCAATGTGCAGCAAAAACTTTTGAGAGTGATCGGAACATCCCTGCAGGCTTGGGAAAGGAGTTGGACATGTTCGACAATGCACAAGACAAACTTCCGAGAGCAACTGGAACATCCCTGTCGGTGCGGCTGTGGCGTCGGGCACATTCAGTAGTGCGCGGGATGAACTTCCGTGAGAGACTGGAACATTCCCGCGGGTGCAGCAGTGGCCTTGAGCATGTTTGGTACTGCATCAGATGAACTTTTGGGAGTGACTGAATTATTCCCATAGGTGCAATGGAGGCATCGGGTGCATTCAGCATTGTGCTAAACAAACTTCTGGGAATGATTGGAACATCCCTGCAGGTGTAGCAGCAATATTGGGCACATTCGACAGTGCACAGGATAAACTTCTAAGAGCAAGCCGTGGACGCTGTAGTGGCATCGGATACGTTTGTGTTGCAGACTTTAGGAGGCAAAGGGAGCATAAGCAAATGCGCGTGAGGCGCCAAGCAGCAAGAGAGGCAGAAACAGGCAAGAACGTGCACACAACAAGCTTGCACGCAGCATGCAGTGAAGCACGGCCAGGTTCTCACTCTGTCCTAATTGACTATAGAAATCCAAGCCAAGAAGAACACCAATCTTGGCAGGATAAGCATGATGCAATCCGAGCAGGAGAAGGACATGGACGGCATGAAGAACTCCAATAGCAGCAGGAGGTCTTGGTAGGTTTACTTCAGCAAGAGGACCACGCCAAAGAGAAGTCTTAGAGAGGAAGAACATACCATAGCAGAAGTTCTAATCCAAGAAGGACAAGGCATGAAGAATTTCAGCAGCTGTAGGAAAGAAGATAAGATAAGGACAGAAAGACTTAGTCAAAATAGGAATTCTAGTCTAAGTAAGAATTCAAGAAAGACCAAGAATCCTAGTAGGATTAGGAAACAATGGGATAAGGTCTATCTTGATAATGTTTTAGTTGACTTAGAAAAGCTTGTTGACTTGGGAAAGATATCCTAAGTGGATAAGGAACCTAAATACTAGTTGGATTAGGATAAGGCTGTCTTAGGACTATAAATATAGCCCATTATTTGTGAGCAGGACATATGCTCTGAATTTTGTATATTTCTCATTCATTAATCAAGAATCAAAGTTAGCATTCTTGCTTCCGTTCTTGTTTATTATTTAGTTATCTTTTAAGAGTTGTCTTGAGATAACTTGGGCTAAAGACAAGGTTAAGAGTTGCCTTTCTTGCTTGAGAGCTTAGGTTGAAGTCAGGAGTTGCCTGCTTCAACCAAGGCAAGTTGTGATAGGTTTAAGAGTTGTCTTGCCTACCCAACATATCCTTATATATATCAGTTAACCCGAAGGACAGCTTAGGGGACATAAATATAAGAAAAGAACTCAAGAATCAAATAGGACAACAAGTTAGGAAGGATTTCAGTAGGCGTGCTAACCCCTAAGGTGTAGAAAAGTTGGGGAAAAAAATTGAGACCCCAACAAATTGGTGCTTTTGTTGAGAGGTCAGCAAAATCACTAGTTGAGAGGTAGCACGATCATCCCATCAAATTAGTGCTCTAGGAAGGACTTGGTTACCATGTCATCTCGGCAACATTCACCCACGCCACAGGAACAGATTGGGGAAGATTTCTCAGTCACCCACCGTGGAAGAATCCTTGCCTTGGAGAAGAACCAGAATGCGATCAATGATCAGGTAGGTGATATCAAACACCAACTCTCATCTATCATTCATTCTCTTGAACAATTAAAGAGAGACACACCCCAATGGCCGGAAAATAAATCCAAATCAAGCCAGACAAAAACAGCCACCTACCACAAATGTCTAGGAGGCTAGAATAAGAAGTCACATGGCACCAAGCTCATGAGGACGAATTTGACCAGGAGCAACTTTCCTCTCAAGAAAGGGGGAAAAGGCGCATGAGTTTGGTAAGCAGGAGGGAGACTTCACCAAATGAACACCTACCCCATGATCGCTATAATGAGCATAGCAATGATGAGGAAGTGATGGACAGAAGGCCCACATCATGGCAACCAAGAAGGGTGCGCAATCACCCTAAGGCAGAACCATGGTGCACCACAAGAAGGGAGGATTGGCACTACGACAGTCCAAGCCATTACACATGGCCTAAGGTAAAAATCGAGTTCCCTACCTTTAAGAAGGGAGATCCAACCAAATGGATCTCCAAAGCTTAATTTTACTTTGAAAAACAAGGTATTGAAAAAGGTCAAAGGGTTGATTTTGCATCCTATCACCTATGTGGGAGAGCCAACCAATGGTGGCATTGGCTTAAGGCCACCTATGGCTGAGAAGGAAGAAGGATAGGCTGGACAAGGTTCACACAAGAGTTAGTGAACAGATTTGGTCCCATCTAGCATGACAAACTATGAGGGACAACTTGCCAAAATTAGGCAAGAAGGATCTTTATAAAGCTACCTTGAAGAATTCGAGAGGTTGGCCGAATTAGTAAGACATTGGCCAAATAGTGCACTAATTGGCACTTTGCTAGATGGCCTTGTACCTTGGCTAAGCTGAGAAGTAAAGATGAGGGATCCAAACTCTCTCACTCAGTGCATTTGGTTGGCAAGACTCATCAACGATGGGAGAAAGCATCACCCACAGCACAACCAAGGTCATCAAACCCTTGGACAAACTAGGTAAGGCACCCTCCTCAAGTAAGATAGTGCCTTAAAACCAAAGGACCCTCTCAAACTATCCACTGAAGAAATCAACAGGAGAATAGAAAGAGGCCTATGTTTTTAGTGCAACCTAAGTGGCAAGTTGGCCATAAGTGCAAGAAAAAGCTATTCAACATCATTGAAGTGGTAAGTGAAGAAGAACATGAGGAAAGTAGCGAGGAAGAACAAGAAAGCCGCATGGATAGCGAGGAGGAAGCAGAGACAGAACACTCCCTAGATCATGTAGAAGAAGGCAAAATGAACTTGCATGCAGTAGGGGCAACCACCAAGCCTATTGCCATGAGGTTGTTTGCAACCATTAACGGAAAAAAATGTTTTGGTGTTGATAGATAGTGGAGCTACTCATAACTTCATTAACACAAAATTGGTTAAAATGCTTCAGCTACGTCCAAAAAGGATTGCACCCTTTGAAGTAAGAGTAGCAAGTGGACAAAAGCTCAAGTGTGCACAAGTGATCCAGGCAGTAGCAATGCAGATTCAAGGAGTCAAAATTAAGGCAGAATTGCATGTGTTGGCCTTGGAAGGCCTTGATGTGGTTTTAAGCAACGCTTGGCTTAAAACCATAGGCAAGATAATGTTCAACTACAAATCCATGGCCATGCACTTCCGATGGAAGGGAAGGGATTGCACATGGAAGGCATCCACCACCAATGCAGCGCATCATTGTGAGGTAAGTACCATTGAACGACTATATAGAAAAAGGGCACAATGTTTTGCAGTTTTCTTGGCCTTAAAAGAGAAAAGCACAGCCGAACATCATACACATGAAGACATACCAATAAGAGTAAGGAACATACTGGAGCAATACAGAGATGTCTTAGGAGAGCCATAAGGAGTGAAGGTAGACCAACGAAAAATAGGAGCCATGCAAACATGGCTAACTCCTAAGAATGTCACAGAACTTAGAGGATTTCTAGGTTTAACAGGCTGCTACCATCGATTTGCTCGCAAATATGGTGCCATAGAAATACCATTAACGGATTTGCTAAAGAAGACAGATTCCTGTGGACAGAGAAGAGTGAAGACGCATTCAAGTTGTTGAAGCAAGCCATGTGTGAGACCCCAGTGTTAGCACTGCCCTGACTTCAATCAAACCTTTGAGTTTCACACTAACGCATGTCAAGATGGCATAAGTGCTGTCCTCAGTCAAGCCAGAAGACCTATTGCATATATGAGCAGAGTCTTATGGCCCATGAAGAAGGAATGGTCAGTATACGCCAAGGTGATGTTGGTCATCATCCATACAGTCAAGGTATGGCAACCTTACCTTCTTGGGAGGAAACTCCTAATCATTACAGATCAACAACCCTTGAGAAGCCTCATGGAGCAGAAAATTACCACTCTCAAATAGCAAAAGTTTCGTGTCTAATTACTGGGTTATGAGTATGAAATAATATACAAACCAGGCAAGGAAAACAAAGTGGCAGACACATTGTCTGAAACAATGGAGGTCAAGCATTGTGGACAGCATGTGAGCTTAATGACATATGCCTCACTGCCATCAGCGGAGCAGAGTGGAATGTGTGGACAAAAATCAAGGAGGCAATAGAAATTATCCCTCAAAGCCAAGAGCTCATGGAGAAGATCAAGAATTTTGACACTAAGGCTAGTAAATTCACCCTAAAAAATGGATATATTTGGCACAACCAGCAAGTGTATGCACCAAACATACCGGGACAAAGAGGGAGATCTTGAATCACTTCCACAACTTATGAGAAGGAGGACATTCAGAATGGTTCCGTGCTTACATGCGGATCAAGCTATTCTTTTGGTGGGAAGGACTTAAGGCTGAGATCAAAAAGCTAGTCCAAGAATGTGATGTTTGTCAGCGCACCAAACCAGAAGGTGGTAAAACAAAGGGGTTATTACAGCCTTTACCAATACCAGGACAGGTTTGGGAAGACTTGACAATGGACTTCATGACAGGAATGCCCAACAGCAAGGGTTACACGGTGATATTAACCGTAGTGCAGAGACTCAGCAAGAGTGCACACTTTGTGCCACTCAAGCAACCCTACATGGCAAAAGAAGTAGCCCAAGAGCTCATCAAAAATGTGGTAAGACTTTATGGCATACCATGAACAATGCTGTCCAATAAAGACACTGTCTTTATGAGCAAATTCTGGATAGAGTTCTTCACACAAATCGGCAGCAACTTGGTCACCTCATCCGCCTTTCATCCACAAACAGATGGACAAAGTGAGGTAACTAATCAAACTCTAGAGCAGTACTTAAGATGTTTTTGCCATGACCATCAAAACGATTGGGAGGAGTACATACCATGGGCAGAACTGTGGTATAATACTACCTATCATGCAGCAATCAAGATGACACCATATCAAGCAGTATATGGAAGAATACCCCTGGGAATGTGAAATTATACCATGTGGGAACAGCAGTATACATGAAGTGGATATCACACTTCAATCAAGAGAAGAGGTCTTGAAGAAACTCAAGCATGAGCTTAAGAAAGCAAGGGACTGAATGAAGAGACAAGCAGATAAATGGAGGAAGGAAATGGAATTTAAGGTAGGTGACTATGCCTATCTTAAGATCCACCCTAGGAGGAAAATAAAGGCTGGAAAGCCAACTACAGCGAAGCTGACTAGGAAGTATTTTGGACCATATGAGGTAGTAGAGCGAATTGGAGCAGTAACGTATCGCCTAAGCCTACCATTGAACTCCAAATTACATCCAGTGTTTCACATTTCATTGTTGAGAAAAAAGATAGGAGATGTGAGACAAGTGAATAAGGGACTGCCCAATATTTTCAGGGAAGATCACCTGGGGCAGCACCCAAAGGAAGCATTAGGATTTTGCATAGTAAGCTATGGGCACAATAGAAGGCCAGCATGGAGAGTACTCATATGGTGGAGTCATTTGCCCAAAGATGAAGCAACATTGGGAAGACTATGACGATATCCAGCAGCATTTCACTAATTTTCACCTTGAGGACAAGGTGAGTCTCCAAGAAAGGGGGATTGTTGAGGACTCTAGGAGGCAAAGCGAGCGTGAGCAAATGCGCACAAGACCTAGGTGTTGATATCACAATGCCCTTCCAGTGCATCCTCATATCGCGTCCACCAGCACAGCTTCATATTCTCAGAAAGATACATTGTTGCCATTGTGACTTGGTCGTCAAAAGGGGCACGAGCAACCTAAAGTATTGTTCTATGTCCCAGAGGTTTTTGAGCCTTCGCATTTTGAATCCCACATTGAATGGCTGCGGTTATGGGACTCAAATGTGTCTGGAGTCACTAGGTGAGAATTCAATTCGCAAACCTAAGACCTATCTCCAGAGCAAGCTCCTCACCTCAATTTGACCTAGTCCGTCACGCTTTGGGTATCGCCACCAGGATTGTTGAAGCCCCATGAAGACGGTTCTCCTTCACTGGGAAGATATTCTACTCATTAGCGAGTGTCTGGTGAGTAATGATTCCTGATTCTCTTGCCTTTATGCCATAGTCTACTCTTGTCCACCCAAATCGTCGACCTTGCCATGAAGTTCGGTCACTCGACCCTTAACTGTTTCCTTAGTAATTTCTGCCATAGACAACGGTCTACTACTATCATCAACCTTGGACATGGTGCAACAAGAAGAGAATTAGTAGAAATCTGAAAGCGATTTACCCATAGCTCTATTTTGATACCCCCTAAAGTGAAATAGACACATGCACAGGTAGAGAGTCTGCCCTTGCTTGAGTTGTTCAGCCCCAGATGCTATACTGCAATAGGTGTCACCTAGGTTTAGCCTTATGCTGAATTTTGCTTCTAATCTCTCTCTGAGTCTCTATTGTGTTACCTTCTACTACCAATCTTCTCTTGCTGCTTGCTTCGCTTGTTTCGTTGAGCTTGCTTTCTTTTGGTAGCTTCCTTTCTTTAAAGAAAAAATAAAAAAGAGAATATGAACAGCAGCCAAATACTTTTCTATAAGAGTTATCAGGGATGCTTCCAACAAGAACTTAGGCGATATGCGATTGATCAAGTATGTTGCGGTCGACACAACTTTTACCCAAACGGGGTACATTCATCCCAAACATCATAGCTCTATCCGTTTCCAATAAGTATCTATTTTGCCTCTCAGCTATTCCAGGAGTATACGCATAAGATCTCTGAAGAACAGTGCCTCTGGATAAGATATTGAGAGAATTTCGTGGGCATGTATTCTCCTCTAGAATCAATTCGTAAAATTTTTTTATTTTGCATTGGAAATAATGTCTGGCTTGTTGATTGTTTGTCTAGGGGAGGTGAAATTTGGACGGTTCAAGCTAATGAGAATGCCTATTTCTGTCCTCCTCCTTTCCTCACATAAATCATAAATGAGGGGGTAGAGTGGCTCTTTCTCATAACTAGGGGGTTCTAGATAGGAAAAAAACATGCGGAGCGCTCTTCCACAGGCCCGTTTTGCACTCTTCCATTATAATCCCTACTAGGAACACACATGTTCTATTGTGGAGGGTTCGGAGGAGGTATATTATGTTGTCACTTTCGCCCCATCTTTGTCACACAAAGGCTTGTTCAAGGATTGTATGACTCTGTGTGATCAATTATCTTCCTATTTGGGTTTGTTCCTATACTAGGTATTCTTGTTGCACGAATAACAACCTCAAACAAAAGATCGAGCAAGCTGCTCTACAATCCCTACCTGTAAGCATCATATTTTTTTATTACTATATTATTCAAAAGACCGGTTAGTTGTTTTACCTCGAGATTGGAGATTGGCTCTACTACTAACTCATCAATTGTTCTTTCTTTAAGCAAACCATAAAGGCAAGCCGAAAGATTGTGAAAGGGTACTGAAAGCCCACTTTTAGCTTTGAAAGATCAGTAACCACCTAGGGCTAACGGGAGTTACCGCAAGTTGAGGGGTGAGAGAATCTTAATTGGCATGTTTTAGACATCTAAACAAGAAATCTCGTGATTGATGGTTAGTCTTTCTCTTAATAAAAGACAATGCATAAACTGTGGTACTAGTCAAGCATGAAAAATGCAATCGTTATAAAGTGGCTCTGAACGATTCAGATTATGTTGACCGTATAAAGAATAATAAAGTAAAGAAAGAAGACTAAAGCTAGTCCGCTTGTGTATGTTTATGTTAGTCCCTTGATCTATCATGAATAGTGAATGAAGATGTACCCCGATAATTGAAGAGCCGCCTTTCATTTTCTTTTAGTTCCAACAGCTCTAGAAGAGAGGCTTGGGTTTAATTTGAGGTAATTGGTAGTTGGGACAAATCTAGATTGAGCCTCTGTTCCTTTTTGGTGTCTCAAAATGGCATACATAAAGGTGTCTATCATGGCTAAACAGAAAAAGGAGAGTGCTTCTATCATTACATCATTAGCAAGAAATGGGCATTGAAACAAGTCTTCCTTGAATTCTTAGTTAGAGCTTTTCTACAACAGCGAGAAAGCAAGCTTTAAGGGTGAATTCACCTTGGTGAACTTTAAAAAGACATAAAATATGAAAATAGTTTCGTCTTAAATTATACCTTATATGGGCTAGTCTATCACTACCAAAGTTATGTTATAGTTGAGATTATCAAAGATCCCCATTTTGGGTTCGAACATTGTCTTTTCCATCTTAGGTAGGTATAGAAGTTGCTAATGA
>BNST01001885.1:0-12265 GCA_019650275.1 Xylocarpus granatum | reverse complement strand
GAATACCTTTTTAGCTAGTCTCTGTTCTCTTGAATAGGTAGGCTCAGTACGCTAAGGAAGCTTGGTCTGCTTAGGGCTCATAGGAGGTAAGACAGAGAATAGAATTTCGCCGGCGAGATGAGTCTGGGAAAAGCCTTTAGGGCTAGAGGGTGGGCTTTAGCACGGTTTACTGAGACTCCGTTCTAATTATACTAAAATAGAAAGAAGTAGGTTCCTGGACAAGGTCCTATCCTAGGCTTAGAGCTGAGCTAGACCCGTAACTGACTTCGGAATGATTTAGAGAGCTGCGAATCAGGCTTTCGGAGTGGTGGCAAGCAGGGCAAGAAGATAAAGTCCAATCTGACCCTAAGCAGATGCTTTTGACATCTTTCTCGCATCCGCTGGGAGTCTACCCTTCCTTTACATATGTGTTTTTCCCCTCCCACTTGATCTCTTCCTTGGCTCCTTCAATCCCAGTTTTCTACTTCCTTGATTGAGACATGGAACTAGTACTGGGAGCAGCAAGCATCCATGGCAGTCAAATAGGTCTCTTTCTCATTTGTGGTATAGGAAGAGAGATACTTCCAGCGGCATAGGAACAGACAGACTCAAAGCAGCATTCTACATCTCAGTTAAAGCTCTCCTCTTCTTGTGTTGATGGAACAAAGCTTGATCAAGCGTCCCGTGGAACCACTCATGCTTGGGAAGTTCTTTGTCGTTGTCAACCAGATAGATAGGAACAAAGCTTGATCACAAGTAGTTCGTGTGGAACATATCTCTATCACTTGGCAAGTCCTTTGTCCCCGGCTAGGTATTGGTCTTTCAGTGTGCTAGCATCATATCGGATATTCCCCTCTCCTAAATATGGGGTGGCGGGCGGGAAAAGGGTCGCCGTAGGTGAGGTAGATCTACTCCTTGCTATCTCAGTGTCAGTGTTTGAGGCGAGAAAGAGCTCCGCTTGCTAGTCCGAGTACACTGCACCAGGTGAACAACCTTATAGCTAGCTGGGCTACCCCGATCATTAGTCTTTCAGTGCAGGTGTCAGTCCAGTCGTTAAGAAAGATAGGCACGAGAGGAACAAGATGAAAGAAAGAGGTTGATTGTGAATAAGGTACCTATTGTTCAAGAGAAGTGGCTTGAGCTACGAAACCCGATTCCCCATTTTCAATTAGGCAGTGGAAGCAGATGAATCCTCTTTATATGGGGCCTAGCTTTCCGGAATAAAGGGACTCAAAAAAGTTCCCAGCCTCATTATCTCTTTCGGATTCAATTGAAGAAAAAAAGGGTTGGAGAGTTCGTAGGGTTAGGATCAAGGGAAAACCGAACGAAAGAACAAGCAAGCCTGAGCATAGTAACCGTGCGGAACCGAGCCAGTACCTCTGGCACAACCTACGCCAGCCGAGTACCCCAGATTGCCGCGGGCGAGTCTGGTATCCCGTGTGACCACACCCTTCACAGAGGAAGGGACCCAAGGCGGAGTTAGTGTTCGGAATGCCTCTAAAGTAAGCTTTTTAAGGTTTGGCCCCTTTTTAGTCATCCACATTCGGAAGGAACCGACTACCATGATGAATACACGGAGAAGAAGCCAAGGCAAGGAGGCCCATGCCCAGGTTCAGCAATGCACCCATAGACGGAAGGGGAAATGACGCATACCGATCCCACCACCGAGGAAGATGTTGGAAGGAAGGTAGAGGAGAGTGATGCAAACCTTCTTTCAAATGACGAGCCAACCTCACCAACTTCTGGCTCATCCTCTTCAAGTTGCCACCTTGCAACGCAACCGTAGAACTCCGTGTCTTGTGGAATTCGGTTGACGGAGCTCCTAGAAAGTCTTGGGCTTCTTGAAGGAGTTCAGTTACTTGTACACCCTTTTTCTATTTTCCTTTTTATACCATGTTCAGGGTCACCATCGGCTCCTCTACTTCCTTGGGCACCCACTCAAGTGGACGACGTGATTATGGCTGACTTTACATTCCAACAAACGTACACATCTGCTCCAGTCTGGGATTCTAGGTTTTTCAAAGAGAAGGGGTAGAAGGAGCCCTCATACCCACTCTCCTCCTCCACCCCATACCCGAATAGATATAGGGTGGCCTCGCCTTAACTTAAAATTAAAAGGCTACAAAAGAGAAAAAGGTGAAGCCCACCTTTCCGGGGCATTCCTCAGACCTCTGTCCGGCCTAAGGACCGTCTCTAGGCTGGAGCTCCTGTCTCCTACCTTAGAGAGCCGACCAATCCACTCCTTTGCCTATCCCGCCTCTTCCTTCTTCGCTTACTGAAAGCACACATCTCGTGTAAGCGTCCCGTAGGTCCTTCCTATGGGTCAGCCGGCGCTTTGCGCCTTGAGACCCCTATGGGGTCGGCTGGCGAAAGGAATGCTCTTTAACTAGAAAGCTACCATTGAACTAGCTGCCATTGCCTTTTGAAAGGAAGACCTTTTCGGGTTTTAGCTTACGGCTTATCTTTCCTCATCTAGTTCAACTCAGAGATCTGATTCCGCTAACAGCAGCCCTTCTTCCATTCAATGACAATGCTGAAAATGGTTTTGTCTTCTCTTTCCAGGTAAACGACTAGGGATCTTCTTCTTCCCATCTCGGGAGAAAAAGAAAAAAGAAAGAAGTAGCCCTCCCTCCAGTCTAGTTAGTGACTTTTCGCTTCCCCTGCCCCTGCGGCTTCTTCGGGCATTCAAAAATGTTTTTTTATGGCGCTTTTCTCGTATCTGTTCTTAGTCGCTCCTGTCGCCCAGCGAAGTGAGAGTACTGACTTTCTTTCTGGTTGGACTCTTGGAAAGCTTTAATTGGATAGAATCCTGTTATCGATGGAAAATCTATAAATCTTAATGAGTGTGGCCCACATTTCGGGGCTCGTACCCAACAGAAGAGACAAAGAACTTCTTTTGATTCTGTGTTCGGAAGTTCGCTCGAAGGGAAGTTAGTTCTTTGACCCGAGTGGTAATTAATATATTAGAAGTATGTATCCCGGTTCCAGGGAATTGATTTAGGGAACGATCCCAACATTCGAAGGGCTTTTTGAGCGAGTACCTGCTTTAATAAAAATAGGGCAGCTAGGTGAAAGGGCTTAGGGCTAATGAGCTAACAACGAGCTTGCAGTTGTAGTTTGAGTCTTTAGGCAATCTCTAAAACAGCAGATCTGCTTTCAAGGGTTCTGATTGATCCTAATCATGCGAAGCCCACGGAGCGAGATTCAAAAAAGAATATATGAAAGAAACCATGCTTTCGATGGCAAGGCCAGAACGGGACAGGATTTCTTTTCCAAGTTAGGCTGCTGTTCGACCTTTCGAACGAACTGATCATGATGAGAGTATTGACATGAGAAGCTCGTTCGCCCCTACTTAGTCTGACCTAGGAAGTGGAAAATCTCTTTCTTTTTTTTTGACTATCAGATTCTTTGATGCCTATTCTGATACGGAGGGACCGGTACCCGCTCCTTCTGTTTAGGATTCCTGACCTTACTTAACGCTCCCTTTCCAAATTCTTTTATGGTTAAGGATTTTGTAAACCGTCAGTGTTCCATGAGAGGGTAAATCTCTTGAGTATCGTTTAGCGAAGCTTGGACTTCATTGTCACATTTGAATGGGAAATAGTGGTGTGTATAGTCGAGACAGCAGATATGACTCAAGAACAGGTACCTGCAACTTATGAATATTCAACTAAATCTGCACATCCAACATCTAGCTTTCCAGTATATTCTGTATGATATGAGAACGTCTGTGAGTAGCCAACATCTGTATCAGTAGCTGAGGCAATCGAAAGAAGGGCTTCTGAATTAGCTGAGGAAACCAACCAGCAATTCCTCTACATCAAGAATCAAGAGGAGCGGGCTCGGCTCTGCCGTAAGGAAGTCTTTTGATGTCAACATTTAGATAGAGATTTTGCTGTAAACACAAGCAAGAAGTAGACGAGAAGTTTTTGTTGGGGTACCCAAACAAAAGAGTGAACTTAACTTAGGTTGAGGGTTGGGTGCTTAACAAGAGTATAAGCCTTCCGTCACGGAATTTGCACCGAAAACAAGACCGGTCGGGCATAGCTATCCCTCCCTCGTGGAAGTGGCGAGTCCTATTCAATCAAATCCTTTCTATGCTACCGGAAACCCAATCCATTCTATTGTCTACAAAGCAATACCTCTGTGCTTTCCTCGCCCCCTTCCTTCCCGGCACCAAGCATTCCTAGATATTGTTCCAGTGGTGGACTACTCGCATTGATCCAGTGGTTTACTATCCGGACTTGCTCGCCTAACGAAATAAAATCATCAATACTTGGGCAAGTTGACCCATACTTGGCTATTCCAGTTTCTCCTACGTTGACCCATACTATTGCAGTTTCTCCTACAGCTGCTGGCGAGCTACTCTTGAGACGGAGCTTACTTCCTAACCGGCTAGCAACGGGCACTGGCGACAGAGAGATTACTAACTGGCTAGCAAAGGGCACTGGCGACAGAGAACAGAACTTATTACTTTGGCGACCGAGAAAAGAACGAATTACTTGCTGTTTCTGGTTTCCTCACCGTTGAGAACCGCAGAACTCATTCTCAGTCACAACTTCAAATCCACTTCCATCAACCAGATCTTCCATTGAATAAGAACGGATCAAACAAAGCACACCAAATCAAGGAGCAGTGGGTGATTCTTCCTACCAAGGCGGAAGTCCTCAACCAACACTCAATCTCGACTCTACGACTAGGCTACGAAACGAAAGCGAAGGGTCCGCAAGGCATTCGATCTTCAAGCGAAAGGGACGGGAGGGTGAATTTCATTCAGTTGAGAAAGGGACAGATGCGGATGCAGCTCTCGAAGTGACAATACACCTCTGCCATAGGATGACCCGAAAACGGGACCAAAGAGCTATAGTATCGCATAGGAGGAGCGGTGCATTCTTTTTGACACAAGCAGTTACCCTATATAAGAAAATAAATAGATTAATGAACGGTTGTTTTATCTTTTTTTTCTATGCATGAGGTATCAAGTCTAGGAAGAAGGTTTGACGCAGTTGAGTGACTCGGGTGTTGATCAGAAGAGTTGCTCAGGGAGGATCAACGTAGTGAAGATTGATGAATTAGTTTTGACCCGACGAGGTTAACCGGGCGGGCGGATCCTTTGCTTTCTGCTTTTTCGTTTGGAACATTGTTGATTTGACCCCTGGAGTACTTTGTCTCAAGATTAGCTGCTCTTGCCGTTTCCCCCGGATTTTCACTCTTTTTTTTGTCGTTTTTCCTCCGCTTCGTATTGCTAAGTCTTAACTGGGCCCGATCCCGCGACATTGAGAGTAGATCAGCGCGCCCTTCCATTAGCAGCTCTTTTATGGGCTGTCTTTCTGTCTATATTTTTTTTGTTTCATAGGATGACCCAACCTTTCGTATACCATGTTCCAAGTGACAAAGGAGATTTGCCATCATTCGAATTGGAAGGTGACGAGAAGAAAGGGATTTTGTTTCATGAATCAACACGAACCAACGCTCATCGGTAACCCATGTATGCTTCATGAAAACCACATCAAAAAGGGGGAGCGAATAATAAGAACTAAATGCGACAAAAAAAATGATGAGTTTCATGAGATGATGCTTTTATAGCTGCGTGAAGAAGCATAAACCCACGGGAATCGGTCCTCCATGTATGCTTCATGAACCATCAAACCCATTAGAGTCCCATGAACATGAAGAGGCACGAAACCACGAGAATCGATGATCATCCATGTTGTATACTTCAATGAGCAATTCAAATGCCTAGCTTTTGTTTCAAGCACGATTTCCAGTTCAATCACACCATCTGTTCGGGCTCACAACCCCCTTTCGGGGCAATCTTCCGCCCTTCACCCCCTTGATATGATAGCTAGATTCGAGGCAAGGCCCCATCTTTCACCCTCGGATAGCTAGAATGGTTTCGATAGCTAGCATGTTTCCTATCTTCATCTTCTATGGACACTGACCACTCACTGAATCCGCCAACTATGAGACTGCCATATGGATATAAAGAGTTTCAATCCTGATGGCTTTTAGCGCCTCATGAATCAGCACGAACAGGCGCTAACGAGAATACATGTACTTCTTCATTAATCATCAAAATGAGGAGTGGATAACAAAAAGAAGTCTTCCATAAATAGTTTGGAACGGGGATCCAGATCCGCAATCATGATGATTGAAATGGGGATCCCGACCCGCCGACTTGTCCATGTAGCTTCATGTGGCATCGTTAAGTATCCATGTCTGCCTTTCACCCGCCCATTGCTCTTAGTCAACCATCTCCTCGCCTACGCGCATCCCCGGTTTAAGTGGCTTTCTTCCTGGTCCATTTGGGTATCAGGACCTGTCTAGCCTTGTTCTTAAGTAACAGGTGATTGCTGGTGTCCAGTTGCTCGAGGAGGGATCCGGTTCATACATAACCTGCTTCTGACCTATTCGTTTTAATCAGCCACAAATGATAACGAAAATGAAGGTACTTTAGACTCATCCGGTGCATTCAGGAAGAGCAAGAGCACTTGCCTCGTTCCGTTCGTACCCAGCTTTTGACCACCTATCCATTGTGGTTTATCCAGCCAAAGACTAACTTCAAGCTGCTGATGCTATGGTCTCAACCAGTGCATTAGCTAAGGAATCCAGCCAGTAAGAACTCGAAATGACGTAAGATAAGGAAAGAGAACCCACCCGTATTCTTGTCAATTCTGGTGGACCTTCGTCCGTAGCGTATAGTTTGTAGTCGGTCTTTGGCAGCCTCTGGGACGAAATCCCCATCTCTCTTGATCGGGACTAGCCCACGTCAGGGAATGCAATTGTAGGTCACACTGATCTCTCGCTCCTGGGATGCATCCCTTTCGCCCTGGTGGTATGCTAGATCTTTTCCTTGACTTAGTATGACACGAGCAGGAGTCTTCTTTCCGGGTTGGCAGTACCGACCAGAAGGCGTGGTTATGAACGGAATTCGCTTCAACAGGAGGAGATCTGTAATCTCATTATTGGGATTTGGTTGTCAATGTAATAGTTCCAGTTTTTCCCCTACTTTGGCCCCCTACGGTGAATGACCAGGAACGGATCTCAACGCCACTGACTGACAATATTTTACTAGAGAACAGGCCAGTGGTTACGAAAAAGAAATTGAAATCTTAGTAGAGAATGGAAATCCTAGTAGAGGCTTGATCAAGATCCATGTCCACCACTCATTGCTGTGTCCACCAATGGCTCTTGTCCAAGACCTCCATCCGCAGTCGGCAGTCAGTCTTTGCCAAGCACCAACCTCGGACTACGCCTAGCACCAGGGCGTTGGCTTTCCTTTTGACTTCCCCTTCTCCTGAGCTTCTTCTATTAGTAGTACTACCTTACCTTGCCCACTTAGAAGAATGCTTCGAAACCTACTCAAAACTCCAACTGCGAGAAAGCGAACCGACTAAACCTTGCCCACTATCACTGAATTACTGTTATCAACTGGAGGCAGCGAGTCAACTGCCTGCCACAGAAGGAAGAGGAGGGATATGCACTCTTGTCGTATGTGGATCTATTTCAGGTCAGAAAATGAGTAGATTTTCTTAGAACTTGGTCGTAGAATCTTTATTTCTTTGTTTTTCTGTACCGATCAAAGCCTATGTGAGATTCTCCGTTTAGTTGCCACGCTAGAAAGTGCTTTGGTTGGACCCGTTCTATGATGAACTGCCTTACCATTCCAATCTGATAGCAATCCAGATAACCAACCATACTCTGGAAAAGCCGGCTAAATTAGAGCCGGCAAGGGAGATATGCCTGCAGCCTAGTGCATAAGCAACCCGAAACGACGCCACCTACGAGACCGAGGTGGGCCAAGATGCGAGTAGGAGCGATATGATGCTCCGCGTAACCGATAAGCAACCACCTGAAGTGAAGATTAACTCCAACAAGGTTAGCAAACGATACAGCAGAGATGCCGTAGGGCAACGTAAGACACAAAGCGAGATGGGACTTCAGTCCTTAGTTAAGCCTTCAACCATAAAGCGCTTAGCGAACTCGCAAGCTCCACGATGAGATAAGAGGGACTTCTCAGCTGATATGGTCAAGCCATGATTTCCAGGCACGACTGGGCTACAGCCGAATCAGCGATAACAGTATCATCGCCTAAGATCGCGTAGTCCCAGCCAACCCTGTTCGCGGCAAGCCACACGACCATATGATGGGTCAGTGTGAACAAAGGCCACGAAGAGAAGAGTAGTAATCTAGAGGCTTCACCCATTTCTCTTTCTAAACATTCGTTGATTCGCTTAGAAGTTGGCCTAAAATCGAAAGAAATGGCACTCGGCAGAGCATTCCCTATAGTAGAAGTAGAGTGGTGGGGGCAATTCGAAATTATGATCTCTCTCTGTAATGTAATTCATTGAGAGGGACGCCTCGCGAGCCGGGCTTATACGGAACGGAGCAGATTTGACTCGGCACAACCTAAGGATACATCCAAAAAGTGCTTAGTTTCGTTGGAAAAACCAACGCAAATATCATATTGACTTTCTCTCGCCCTACTTCTAAGGATAGATAGAAAAGGTTGGAGAGAATGACTTTCTTAAATTCTCTCCTTTCTAAAGCTGCGAAAGGCGGCCCCCACCCTTCTTTTCTCCCCTTTAATGAAAGACCCTCGCCCCGCTTCCTACTCATTTGTGGGTCGGGACCCGAGGGCCTTTTTTTTTCTCAAGAGGTGATTTCGAGAATCAACCAACCGACAAATCCGTAGTAAGATTTTGATTTTAGTAAAGTTAAAGTAAGTAGGGCCCAGAACGCTAAAAAGGTGGGGGAACAAGAGTTGTCACGATAGGAAAGAGAAATGACTATAAGGAACCAACGATTCTCTCTTCTTAAACAACCTATATCCTCCACACTTAATCAGCATTTGATAGATTATCCAACCCCGAGCAATCTTAGTTATTGGTGGGGGTTCGGTCCGTTAGCTGGTATTTGTTTAGTCATTCAGATAGTGACTGGCGTTTTTTTAGCTATGCATTACACACCTCATGTGGATCTAGCTTTCAACAGCGTAGAACACGTTATGAGAGATGTTGAAGGGGGCTGGTTGCTCCGTTATATGCATGCTAATGGGGCAAGTATGTTTCTCATTGTGGTTCACCTTCATATTTTTCGTGGTCTATATCATGCGAGTTATAGCAGTCCTAGGGAATTTGTTTGGTGTCTCGGAGTTGTAATCTTCCTATTAATGATTGTGACAGCTTTTACAGGATACGTACTCCCTTGGGGTCAGATGAGCTTTTGGGGAGCTACAGTAATTACAAGCTTAGCTAGCGCCATACCTGTAGTAGGAGATACCATAGTGACTTGGCTTTGGGGTGGTTTCTCCGTGGACAATGCCACCTTAAATCGTTTTTTTAGTCTTCATCATTTACTCCCCTTTATTTTAGTAGGCGCCAGTCTTCTTCATCTGGCCGCATTGCATCAATATGGATCAAATAATCCATTGGGTGTACATTCAGAGATGGATAAAATTGCTTTTTACCCTTATTTTTATGTAAAGGATCTAGTAGGTTGGGTAGCTTTTGCTATCTTTTTTTCCATTTGGATTTTTTATGCTCCTAATGTTTTGGGGCATCCCGACAATTATATACCTGCTAATCCGATGCCCACCCCGCCTCATATTGTGCCGGAATGGTATTTCCTACCGATCCATGCCATTCTTCGTAGTATACCTGACAAATCGGGAGGTGTAGCCGCAATAGCACCAGTTTTTATATGTCTGTTGGCTTTACCTTTTTTTAAAAGTATGTATGTGCGTAGTTCAAGTTTTCGCCCGATTCACCAAGGAATATTTTGGTTGCTTTTGGCGGATTGCTTACTACTAGGTTGGATCGGATGTCAACCTGTGGAGGCACCTTTTGTTACTATTGGACAAATTTCTCCTTTTGTTTTCTTCTTGTTCTTTGCCATAACGCCTATTCCGGGACGAGTTGGAAGAGGAATTCCTAATTCTTACACGGATGAGACTGATCACACCTGATCAGTGAAAAATTCTGACACCAATCATTTACAAGTGAGTATTACACCTTAAGTAAAAGAAAAAATTTTGCAAGCCTTTCCCGTTAACGTTAAAAGCGGGCACTGATTTCACAAAACCAACAAAAAACAAAGAAGAAAGAGGAGAACAGCCTCTTCTCTTCGGGAGCAATAAGAAAAAAGTGAATTGACAAATGCTAGATGCTAGCCCTTCCAAATTTTCCTCAGGAAAGCCGCAGGTTAGAAGGCCTTTCGGGAATAACTCAAGCTATGATACGAAGTAACAACCTGCTCACGCGGCAGTTCCTGAATGGGTAAGACAAATAAAAAAGGGGGATAGACATACAGAAAATTCCCACTAGTAGCCAGAAGAAAGCAAGATTTACCACAATTTTACATTTTTGAACGATTATATAGAATAGGCTGGAGAAATCCTTTCTTAGAAATAAAGTACTTTCTACGTAAGAAAGAAAAACGACTCGCGATTATGGAAAAAGCAAGGATAGAGAAATTTCGAGAAATGAGACAGGAAATGAGTGAGAAACCTGATGGATGGAGATTCCAATTTCTACAGAAAGCTTAAACAGAGAACACTTTTCGACCATGAAAACCATCACCTTCGAATCGCACTTTTTATTTCATTTTCCTTTTGCGCTAAGTCAATCTCAGGCAATCAAAGGAACCCCCAAGCGTACCCCATCGCAGGTTACCAATCTCCTAATCGACTCTTCCCCTCTGGAATGACTAGTTGATATGGAATCAATCATAATCGCGAGCATTCGTGTCATAAAGCACTTCACTTTGATAAGTGAGACAAAGAGCTTCCCAACAAAAGCACAAGTTCAACGGCCTAATCTCCGCCCCTGCTGCCATCTCTGCTGACGAATTTCTCTTTGCCTCTGATATCGGATACATATGGCCCGCTGATCAAATTGGATCGACTGAAACAGGATATGCTATCAGTGGAGCTGGTTCTGCTTCAACAAAAGGATCTGCGGATCTTCTCCTTCGGACCCTCTGCTTCAATCGGTGATGAAACTGCGGTCAATTAGTCCCGGATCTAGAGATCCCCTATTTGGAAGGGCTCTTCCACCGGTATCCAGATGCTACTTACCGACCTAGCTTACTCCGCTTATGATGATGGGTGATTAAGGGCCTTTGTCTTTACTGGTGCCATCTAGGCCCGGCTGCTAAAAGCTGAGGTTTGGAACCAGAAGCAAGCTTCCCTCACCTACCTCTCCTGCTACCGACTCAGCCAATGGGTATTTCTGCCGGTGCTCTTGTCAATGATGCCTATGTAACGACTGCTGCAGTTAATGTCGGATCATCTACTATAGGCTCTGCAATTGGTGGTGCTGATAGCCGCTAGGTAGCCGTGATCCACCAGCTCTTGCTTATGTTGGTCCCCCATAGTTGCAGCTTTCAATCAGAAGTAGACCAACGAAAAGGATGGTGGCTACTATCGCAATGGCGGTCTGGAAGATCTATAAATGGCTCATTCCGACCTCTTCCACGACATCTTTAGTAGCCTCCAGAAATGATGGATAAAATGACTACTCTATCCACGCTCTTTCGTAGGTCGAGAAAGCGCCGCGTCCATAGGTAGAGAAAGCTACCCTAGGTAGTTCCCCGGTAGGTAGTAGTTTGTTTTTCAACTAGTAAAAGTACCCATTAAGCCAGACATCTTCTTGCATCTGAACCGGAAGCAGAAGTGGAAAGAACAGAGGTTCTTTCTGCAGTACCCCAAGCTAGTTTTTGTTCGGTAGTTGTAGCGGCGATGGAAGTCACACCAGTGCAGATCCAGTTGTTTATTACCACCTTCGTAATGCAGTTACGAGAAGTGATCGTGATTCCGTTCCGGATGTCCCTTATGCAGTGCCTGTTCATAGGTAAAGTGCTATGTGAGGACTTCGAGATCCATATGTTGAATTTGTGTAGCGAAATCGGAGTTCAGATGCGGGAAGAAATTCCGGGTTGCCTCACGAGAATCAATGGGTGGGATAAGAATAGGATGGATGGATTCGTTGCCTTCATCACCCGGCCATTGGTGAAGCCGGGGGAGGGGGGTTCTCAGGAATGGAGTCAATAGCTTGCCTGAACTAGAATAGCCTGATTTAGAAGGGGAGAAAGAGTCAGGGATGGTCGTGGACAAGATTCTAACCCGGGAATCAAATCAATGTTAGGGAGTCAAAGCTATTAGAACAGTGTAGTGAAACCCCTTGGAGACTGGCAAGTAAGCTAAGCTATCCGTGCTGTTGTCGTAGGGCGTAGTGAGCTCGATCTACTTCATCACAGGCTGAGCCACGAGTTGTTGGTGGAGCTT
>BNST01001883.1:0-17711 GCA_019650275.1 Xylocarpus granatum | reverse complement strand
TTCTTGAGTTCTTTTATCAGATTTATGTCCACTAAGCTATCCTTCAGGATAACTAATATATAAAAGATATGTTGGATAGGCAAGACAACTCTTAAACCTATCACAACTTGCCTTGGTTGAAGAAGACAACTCTTAACTTCAACCTTAGCTCTTAAGTAAGGAAGACAACTCTTAACCTTGACTTAAGCCCAAGTTATCTCAAGACAACTCTTAAAAGATAACCGAAATATAAACAAGAATAGAAGCAAGAATGCTTACCTTTGATTCTTGATTAATGAATGAGAAAATAACAAAATTCGTAGCTTATGAGCTTCTCACAAATAATGGGCTGTATTTATAGTCCTAAGACAGCCTTATCCTAATTTAACTAGTACTTAGGTTCCTTATCCACTTAGGATATGTTTTCCTAAGTCAACAAGCTTTTCTAAGTCAAATAAAACATTATCAAGATAGACCATATCCTTTGTGTCCTAATCCTACTAGGATTCTTGGTCTTTCTTGAATTCCTACTTAGACTAGAATTCCTACTTTATCTTGTTTTCTACAGCAGCTGGACTTCATCTTGACTTATCCTTCTAGAGCTAGGATTCTCAATAATTATCCTTCTGCCCTTAGAATTCTTCTTGTCGCAACTATCCTATTGTTATAGGAATTCATCATGCGTTTCCTGCTGCTGCCTCTCTTGCTGCCTGGCGCCTTGCGCGCATTCTCTCACGCTCCCTTTGCCTTCTAAGGTCCTCAACATAAAGGCATCGGGCGCGTTTGGCAGTGTGCCAGACGAACTGCTGGGAAAGACCGAAACATTCCTGCGGGCATGGCAGCGTGGTCAGATGCATTTGGCAGTGATCAGGACGAACTTCCAGGAGCGACCAGAATATCCCCGTGGGCACAGCAGAGGCGTCAGGTGCATTCGGCCGTGTGAGGGATGATCTTCCGGAAGTGACCGGAATATCCCTACACGTGCAGCAGTGGTGTCAGTTGTGCTCAGCAATGCGGTGGACAAACTTCCGGGAGTGACCTGAACATCCCCATGGGCACATCAAAGGCTTCGGGTGCATTGGGCCTGTGCGGCACAAACTTCTGGGAGCAACCAGAACATCACCGCAGGCACTGTATAGGCATCGGGCGTGTTCGACTGTGCGTGGGATGAAAACATCCCCGCAGGCGTGGTAGAGGCTCTGGATGGGTTGGGCAGTGTACGGGATGAACTTCTGGGAGCTTCCAGAACATCCCTGTGGGCACATGGGAGGCTTTGGGCACATTGGTCAGTGTGTTGGATGAACTTACGGGAGGGCCAGGAAATGTGCATAACAAGAATGGCAACTAAAAGTATGCAGCCAAGAGCTAAGGTTGAAGTTAAGAGTTGTCTTCTTCAACCAAGGCAAGTTGTGATAGGTTTAAGAGTTGTCTTGCCTATCCAACGTATCTTTTGTATATATTAGTTAACCCGAAGGACAGCCTAGGGGATATAAAATAAGAAAAGAACTCAAAAATCAAACGGGGCAGCAAGTTAGGAAGAATTCCAGTAGGCATGCTAACCCCTAAGGTGTAGAAAAGTTGGTGAAAAAATTGAGACCCCAACACGAACATGCCCGACACCACTGCCATGCCCACAGGGATGTTTTGGTCACTCCCGGAAGTTGATCCCGTGCACTGCCAAATGTGCTCAAAGCCTCTGCCTTGCCCATCGGCGATGTTCCGTTCACTCCCAGAAGTTTGTCCCAAGCATTGACGAACGCATCCAACGCTTTTGCTGAGCCCAAGAGGACTTTCCAGTTGCTCCTGAAAGTTCCTCCCGCACACTGCTAAACATGTCTGATACTGCTGCCGCACCCGCAGGGATGTTCTGGTCACTCCTGAAGGTTCGTCCCAAGCACTGTCGAATGCATCCTATGCCTCTACCAATCTTGCAGGGATTTTCCTGTTACTCCTGGAAGTTATGCATCCGACGCCTCTACCAAGCCCGCGGGGATTTTCCTGTTGGTCCTGCAAGTTCGTCCGAATCACTGCCGATGGCATCCAATGCCTCTGCCACACCTGTGGGGATGTTCCGGTCACTCCCGAAAGTTCGTCCCATGACTACCGAATGCAACAGACGATTCAGCTGCGCCTGCAGCGATGTTCCAGTCGCTGACAGAAGTTCATACCATGCACTGCCCAATGCGCCCGAAGCCTCCGTCACACCCTTAGGGATGTTCCGGGCGCTCCTGGCAGTTTGTCCTATGCAATGCCGAATGTATCCGGTGGCACTGCCACACCCGCAGGAATGCTCTAGTCACCCCCAGAAGTTTGTCCAGTGCACTGATGAACGCACCCGACCCTTCTGCTGTGCCTGCGGGGATGTTTCGGTCACTCTCGTAAGTTAGTCCCGAGCACTACCGAACGCATCTGAAGCATCTGCTAAGCCCGCGATGCCCGCGGGGATTTTCCAGTCACTCTCAGAAGTTCATTCCGAGGACTACCGAACATATCCGATGTCTCTACCGAGCCTGCTAGAATTTTCCAATCTCAGAAGTTTGTGCCGAGCACTGCTGAACGCACCCTGCGCCTCTACCACACCTACGGGAATGTTCTGGTCGCCGCTGAAAGTTCATCTGGCGCACTGCCGAACACGCCCAACACCTCTGCCGTGCCTGTGGGGATGTTCCGGATGCTCTTAGAAGTTCGTCCCAAGCACTGCCAAATGCATCCGATGCCACTGCTGAGCCCGCAGGGATTTTCCGGTCGCTCTTGGAAGTTCATCCCGTGGACTGCTGAACGTGTCCGATGCCTCTACCATGCCCAAGGGGATTTTCCACTCTCTCCCAAAAGTTCCTTCTGATCACTGATGAACGTGTCCAACGCCTCTGCTTCACCCGCGGGGATGTTCTGGTCACTCCTAGAAGTTGTCCCATGACTGCCGATGTGCCAGACGATTCAACCGCACCCACATGGATGTTCTAGTTGCTCCTGGAAGTTCATCCCATGCACTGCCCAATGTGCCTGACACCGCTGATGTGCTCATGGGGATGTTTGGATCGCTCCTGGAAGTTCGTCCAGTGCACTACCCAATGCAACCAACGCCGCTGACACGCCCACAGGGATGTCCCAGTGACTCCTGTAAGTTGTCCTTTGCACTGCCGATTGAGCGCAATGCCTCTGCTGTGCCCGTGGGCATATTTCGGTCGCTCCCAGAAGTTCGTACTGCACACTACTGAATGCACCTGAAGCCTCTGCCGTGCCCTCAGTGATGTTCCGGTTGCTCCCAGAAGTTTGTCCCGTGAACTGCCAAACGCATCCAATGCTTCTGCCGAGCTCGCGGGAACTTTCTGGTCGCTCCTGGAAGTTTCCCCCGCACACTGCCAAATGTATCCGACGCCACTGCCGCGCCCATGGGGGTGTTCCGGTCGCTTCCAGAAGTTCGTCCTGAGACCGCAAAACGTGCCCTATGCCTCTGCCAATCTTGCAGGGATTTTCCGCTCACTCCCGGAAGTTTGTCCTGAGCACTGCCACATGTGTCGGATGCCTCTACTGAGCCCGTGGGGATTTTCCCGTCACTCCTGGAAGTTTGTCCCAAGCACTGACGATCACGTCCGACGCCTCTGCCACGCCTGTTGGGATGCTCCGGTCACTCCTGGAAGTTCATCCCGCGCTCTGCCAAATGTGTCCGATGCAGCTGCCGCACCCGCAGGAATGTGCTGGTCGCTCCCTAGAAGTTCATCCCGTGTACTGCCGAATGTGCCCAATGCCTCTGCCACATCAGCGGGGATGTTCCGGTCGCTCAGAGAAGTTCTTTCCGCACACTGCCGAGCACGCCCAACGTCACTGCTGCACCTGTGGGAATGTTCCGGTTGCTCTAGGAAGTTTGTCACACACACTGCCCAATGTACCCAATGCCGCTGCCGCGCCCTGGGCATGTTCCAGTCGCTCCCAGAAGTTCATCCCGCGCACTGCCAAACGTGCCCGATGCCTCTGCCATGCCTGCAGGGATATTCTAGACGCTCTCGTAAGTTCATCCTGCACACTGCCGAATGCGTCCGACACTTTTGCCAAGCCCGCTGGGATTTTTCTGCCACTCCCAGAAGTTTGTCCCTGCAAACTGCCGAGCATGCCAGACAGCATTGCTGTGCCCACGGGGATGTTCCAGAGGCATCGGGTGCATTCGGTAGTGCACAGGATGAATTTTTGGGAGCGACCAGAACATTCCCGCTGACTTGGCAGTACCGTCAGGCACATTTGGCAGTGCATGGGATAAACTTCCAGGAGCAACCGAAAATTCCCTGCGTGCTTGGCAGAGGCATCAGACGCATTCAGCAGTGCTTGGGACAAACTTCCAAGAGCAATTGGAACATCCCTGTGAGCATGCAGAGGCATCAGGTACATTTGCCTGTGCGTGGGATGAACTTCTGGGAGTGACCGGAACATCCCCGCAGGCCCAGTAGCGGTGTCGGGCATGTTAAGCAGTGCGTGGGATGAACTTGCGGAGCAACTGGAGCTTCCCCCGGGCGTGGCAGAGGCTTTGGGCACTTTGGGCAGTGCTCGGGATGAACTTCTGGTAGCGACCAGAACATCCTCTTGGGCACAGCGAGGGACAAACTTCCGGGAGCAATTGGAACATCCCCATGGGCGTGGCAGAGGCATGCAATGGTTTAGGAAGTGCATGGGATGAGCTTCTAGGACCGACCTAAACATTCCCGGGGGCACGGCGGCTTCAGACACATTCAGCAATGTGCTGGACAAGCTTCCTGGAGTGACCAGAACATCCCCGCGGGAGCAGAACAGGCTGCAGGTGTGTTGTGCAGTGCGGGAAACGAACTTCCAGGAATGACCGGAACATCACTGCAGCTACGACGGAGGTGTCAGATGCATTGGGCAGTGCACAGGATGAACTTCCGAGAGCGACCAGAGCATCCCCGTAGGCGGGCAGAGGCGTTGGGCGCGTTTGGCAGTCTACGTGATGAACTTCGTGGAGCAACTTAAAAAACCCCGCAGGCGTGGCAGGAGTGTCAGGTGCATTCGGCAGTGCACGGGACAAGCTTTCTGGAGTGACAAGAACATCCCTGCTGGCACAGTAGAGGCATCAAACGCATTGGGCAGTATGCGGGATGAACTTCCAGGAGTGACCGGAGCATCCCCACGGGCGCAGCAGAGGCAATGGGCGCATTCAGCAGTTTGTGTTGTACACTGCCCAACTTGACCGAAGCCTCTGCTATGCCTGCAGGGATGTTCTGTTTGTTCTTACAAGTTCATCCCACAGACTGCCGAATGCGCCTGTCGCCTTTGCCACACCTCGGGGATGCTCTGGCCGCACCAGTAAGTTTGTCCCATTCACTGCCCAACGCACCCGAAGCTTCTGCTGTACCCACAGGGATGTTCTGGTTGCTCCCAGAAGTTCATCCTGTGGACTGCCCAACGGGCCCAAACCCTCTGCCGTGCTGGCAGGGATTTTCCGGTCACTCCCAGAAGTTCATCCTGCACGCTGCTGAATGTGCCAGTGGGGATGTTCCACCCGCTCCCAAAAGTTCATCATATGCACTGCTGAATGTGTCCGATGCTGCTGCCGCACCAGCAGGGATGTTCAGGTTGCTTTCGGAAGTTCTTCCCTAGCACTGCCCAACTCGACCAAATCCTCGTCACACGCATGGGGATGTTCCGGTTGCTTCCAAAAGTTCGTCCCGTGCACTGCTGAACGTGTCTGACACTGCTGCTACACTTGTGGGGATGTTCTGGTCGCTCCCATAACTTTGTCCCACGCACGGCCGAACGCGCCCGAAATTTCTTCCGTGCCCATGGAGAAGTTCTGGTCGCTCCTGAAAGTTCATCCCGAGCAATGTCGAGCGCATCTGATGCCTTTGCTGTGTTGATAAATAGAATTTGAATGTGTTTAGCTCACACTTTCAAAGATTCAACATAAACAAATAAAAAAATGCAAGTAGAGAGAAAATAGATGAAGAGAGAAAATTGAAGAGCTTTTGTATTCTATCTCCAAATATTTACACAGCTTGGGTTTTTATATACAACATCCTAACGGCTAGGTACAAGCTTACTTTACTTTTCTAACAGCTAGGTACAACACATAATAGCATATCTTTCAATTTAAAAAACTAGCCGTTATTTCGTCCTTTAGTAGTTAGCTTGAATTGGGCTTTGGGCTTGATATGGGTATCCATAGATCAATCCAAGAGTTATTTGGGCTTTTCATCTTCACCCTCAATCTCTTCATCTTTAACACTCCCCCTCAAGTTGGACTTGTACAAATTGAAGAAGTTCAACTTGGAACTCACCTTAAGAAGTTGTTGATGAGTACATGGTTTGGTGAATATATCCGCAAGTTGATCTTCACTCTTCACATAAGGCATGTTGATCACTTTGCTCAAGTACTTTTCTCTTGTGAAGTGACAATCAACTTCGATGTGCTTGGTCCTCTCATGGAACACTGGATTAGATGCAATGTGTGTTGCTGCCTTGTTATCACAGTACATGTCTATAGGTGTTTCAACTGAAAATCCTAAGTCTTCCACTAATGATTTTATCCAAACCAATTCACTCGTAGTAGATGCCATAGCTCTATATTCAGCTTCTGCACTCGATCTTGCAACTACACTTTGCTTCTTGCTTTTCCAAGTCACCAAATTACCTCCCACGAATGTGCAATAACCAGTGGTTGATCTTCTGTCCTCGAAGTTACCAGCCCAATCCGCATCTGTGTAAGCACATATCTTGTGGTGGCCATTTCTTCTCATCAAGATTCCTTGCCCCGGTGCTTGTTTTATGTACCTTAAAATTCTATTCACCATTTCTATGTGTATTTTCTTTGGGCATGACATGTGTTGACTTACCTGTTGCACAGAAAAAACAATATCAGGTCGTGTAATAGTTAAATATATAAGCTTACCTACAAGTCTTTGATAAAGCTTGATGTCCTTGTATGGCTCCTCCTTGTCATGTTCGTTTTCATGCTTGTTATCCTCTTTCTTCCTTCTTAGTGCCTCCATAGGTGTCACAGCTGGCTTTGCTCCAAGTTTTCCTGTCTCACTTAACAAATCAAGAACATATTTTCTTTGGGATAGAAATAGCCCTTCATTGGAATAAGCGATTTCTATACCTAGAAAATATCGTAAGTTTCCCAAATCTTTAACATCAAATGCAGACTTCAAATATGTTTTAATGCTCTTAATGCCATTAATGTCACAACCGGTGATGATAATATCATCCACATAAATAAGAACAATGGTAGATCCCTCACTTGAGTGCTTAATAAATAAGGAATGATCAGCATCACTCACTTTAAAATTTTCAGAACACAATGCATTATGCAACTTATTATACCATGCTCTTGGTGATTGTTTTAATCCATATATGGCTTTCTTCAATTTGCAAACATGTGTATTTGGAACCATAACATCATATCCTTGAGGTAAACTCATGTAAACCTCTTCCTCTAACTCTCCTTGCAAGAAAGCATTCTTCACATCCATTTGATGTAAATCCCAATTATAATTAGCCGCTAAGGAGAGAAGCACCCTAATGGTGTTCATTTTTGCAACTGGTGCAAAAGTTTCTGTATAGTCTAAGCCATAGGTTTGAGTGAAGCCTTTGGCCACTAACCTAGCCTTATGTTTGTCCAAGGTTCCATCACTATTTAACTTAGTCTTATACACCCATTTGCATCCTACAACCTTCTTTCCCAAAGGTAAAGGTACTAATTCCCATGTATTATTTTTAACTAAAGCATCCAATTCCTCTTGCATGGCTTGTCTCCAAACTGATAATTCCCTAGCTTCCTTAAAGTTATTAGGATCCTTAATGGTGTCTACTTTAGTTAAAAAGGCTCTAAAACTCTCTTTTACATTTCCTAAGGTGTAGTAGTGGTTAAGAGGGTGTGCGATTACTTTGTTACCATGGAAAAACACTCTTTTCTTCATCCAATCCGATGGAGATTGTCGAATTCTTTGAGATCTCCTAAGTGGGGGATTTTGGCCTTGCATAGGTGCAACATGCTCCCCCTCACTTCGTATACTAATGGATGGCCCATCTTGGTTACTAGAGGATAGTGATTCTAGTTGAACATTCAAGTGTTCATCACTATGTATTTCATTTTGCTCTCCCTCGTCTCTAAGTCTACTAGATGATAACGGTAAATCTTCACTTACATCACTAGGTGAATGTGCATCTAGACTTTCATTGCTGGTTTCACCCTCATTAGACTCTTGATCTTGTGATTCTATGTTATCACTACTCAAGTGTTGGTCATGGTTGCCTAGTACGTCACTAGATGGTGGTATATACTTGTCTATTATGGCTAAAGGAAGTGGATCATCAACTTCACCTTTTCCATTACCAATGCTATGAAAATATGAGTCATTTTCTACAAAAGTAACATTTCTAGAGATATACTTGCTCTTAGTTAAGGGATTATAGCACCTATAACCCTTAGTATCTACACAATAACCTAAAAAGATGCATTTAATGCTTCTTTCACTTAATTTATCTCTTGAATGACTTGGCATATGCACATAACATACACATCCGAAAATTCTAAGATAGGACAAGTCCGGTTGGGTACTATAAGCAATCTCAATTGGTGTCTTTCCTTTCAGTACCATAGATGGTGTTCGGTTAATAAGATGTGTCGCTGTGAGAATAGCTTCCCCCCAAAACTCTCTAGGTACATTGTGATAGAACATCATAGTTCTTGCCACCTCTAAAATATGCCTATTCTTACGTTCAGCCACTCCATTTTGTTCTGGAGTGTAAGGACAAGTAGTTTGGTGAACAATTCCTTTACTAACTAAAAACTCTTTAAACAAGTTGTTCACATACTCTCCTCCATTATCAGTTCTCAACACCTTAACTTTCTTATCAAATTGGTTTTCAATCAATATCACAAACTCTCTAAAACAACAAAAAACCTCAGATTTCCTTTTAATAAGATAAATCCATGTATACCTGGATTTATGATCTATAAAAGTTACAAAATATTTGAAGCCCTTATGAGATAGAGTGGGAGAAGTCCACAAATCAGAATGTACCAAAGCAAATAAATCATTATATTCATGATGAGATTGTACAAAAGGTATCTTAGTTTGTTTTCCTAAAATACAAGAACTACAATCTTTGATCTTATCAAATTTCAAGTTAGGAACTAATTTTTGCAAAATATGACTAGGAGGATGCCCTAATCTAGCATGCCAAAGTTCTTGGATTTTGCTGCTATCTACTTTAAAGGCTTTGCTTGAATCTTCCAAAACATACAGCCCATTTTTCTCTCTTCCCTCACCAATCAATTGTCCGGTCTTGATGTCCTGAAATGTTACTTTATTAGGTTCAAATATAACATAACAATCTAAATCTTTAGTAATTCTACTTACGGACAACAAATTTGAAGAAAAACATGGCATATAAAGACCTTTAGTATGCTTAGACAAAATATTCAAGTGTCCTAAACCACTAATCGGTATATCTTTTCCATTAGCTATACTCACCCTTTTATCCTTTCCTATAGACTCAATTTTAGAAGCTAAATTTTTACTTCTAAACATGTGATTTGTAGCACCCGAGTCTATAACCCAAGGATCAATATTTAAAGATAAATTAGAGATCAAACCTTGAGAGGTGTTTGGCCTTTGACATTGAAGGAACTTTGCAAATTGCTCAATGAGGTTTGTGGACAAGTTTGCCTCTGATGTGTGGTTTAATTCTTCTGAAATTTTGGCTTTATTCTCCTTCTTCAAGTGAGGATGAAGCTCAAAACATTTATCCTTGTTATGCCCAAACTTTCCACAATGATCACAAAACCTACAATTTCTTTTGATGTGTCCTAGTCTTCCACATCTTTCACATTTGATGGCTTTTGCTTTCTTTCAACCCTTGTGTTACCATTGCTGCTTCTTTTGCCTCCGCAAATGCACCTTTCTCAATTTTAGGCTCATCTCTATCAAACGCTTCTCTAGCCATCAATTCCCTATCCACAATATTCACCACATCATCATATGGTGGCATCTCCTTATTCCTTAGAATTTGATTCCTAAGGTCCCCAAAACTAGGCCCCAATCCTGCCAAGAGGAAACAAACAAGATCTTCATTGGCCCTTTTCTCCAATTCTTCCTCATTGGTAGTAATCGGCCTCAAACACTCCAATTCATCCCATGCTTCCTTGATTTTGTTGGAGTAGGAAAGGAAATCACTTCCATTCATCTTGGCATTTGTAATGATTTCCCTCAACTCATAGACTTTTAAGAGATTACCTTGATTTCCGAACCTTCTAGCAAGTGCATTCCAAAGGTCTTTGGCAGTTTTGGCTTTGTTGAAGGCACCAACCAAGGATTGATCAATGGAGTTGATAATCCAAGTAATGACAAGATTATCAACATATCTCCATTCAGCATATTCTTTATCTCCCACCTTAGGTTGATTAATTTCTCCATCAACAAATCCCAGAACTCTCATGCCCAGTAAGGCCCTTGTTGCATTCGTCACCCATGTAGAGTAATTCCTTCCATTTAGAGGAAAGGTAGTAAGCTTAGTGGTGATTTTGTAGTCGGAATCAACATTGAAAAAATTCTCTCTCTTGGCAGAACTACTTCCCACTTGTGCTGCCATTTTAATTTCAGCAACCTGGCCTTGCACAATGGAGATTGATCACACAACCAAGAGAGAGTAAAAAATAAAGGAGAGATGATGAAATGAGCTCCCTAAATGCAACCTTGCTCTGATACCATGTTGATAAATAGAATTTGAATGTGTTTAGCTCACACTTTCAAAGATTCAACATAAACAAATAAAAAAATGCAAGTAGAGAGAAAATAGATGAAGAGAGAAAATTGAAGAGCTTTTGTATTCTATCTCCAAATATTTACACAGCTTGGGTTTTTATATACAACATCCTAACGGCTAGGTACAAGCTTACTTTACTTTTCTAACAGCTAGGTACAACACATAATAGCATATCTTTCAATTTAAAAAACTAGCCGTTATTTCGTCCTTTAGTAGTTAGCTTGAATTGGGCTTTGGGCTTGATATGGGTATCCATAGATCAATCCAAGAGTTATTTGGGCTTTTCATCTTCACCCTCAATCTCTTCATCTTTAACATGCTGTGCTTGCAGGGATGTTCTGGTTGCACCCAGAAGTTTGTCCCGCTCACTGTTGAATGCACCCAAAGCCTCTGCCATGCCCGCGCGATGTTCTAGTTGTTCTGGAAGTTCGTCCCACGCATTGCCGAACGTATCCGATGCCGCAGCCGTGCCCACGGAGATGTTACGGTCACTCCCAGAAGTTCATCCTGAGCAATGCCAAATGCATCCAATGCCTCTGCCATGTCCGCAGGGGTGTTTTGGTCGCTCCTGGAAGTTCATCCGGTGCACTCTCGAACAAAGCCGAAGCCTCTGCTGCACCTGCAGGGATGTTCCAGTCGCTCCCGGAAGTTCATCCCTAGCACTACCAAATGTGTCCGATGCCTCTGCCGAGCCACAGGGATTTTCTGGTCACTCTCAGATGTTCGTCCCGCTCACTGCCAAACTGTTGGGGTCCCGATTTCTTGTCCCAACTTTTTTACACCTTAGGGGTTATCACGACTTCTAAAACCTCTCCTAACTTGCTGTCCCGTTTGATCCTTGAGTTCTTTTCTTTGATTCTTGTCCCCTAAGCTGTCCTTCAGGATAGATTAATGATAAAAGATATGTTGGATAGGCAAGACAACTCTTAAACCTATCTCAACTTGCCTTGGTTGAAGAAGACAACTCTTGACTTCAACCTAAGCTCTTAAGCAAGGAAGACAACTCTTCACCTTGACTTAAGCCCAAGTTATCTCAAGACAACTCTTAAAAGATAACCAAAATGTAAACAAGAATAGAAGCAAGAATGCTAACCTTGATTCTTGATTAATGAATGAAAACATACAAATTCGGAGCATATGTTCCTGCTAACAAATAATGGGCTGCATTTATAGTATTGGACAGCCTTTTCCTAATTTAACTAGTACTGAAGTTCTTTATCCACTTAGGACAAGTTTTCCTAAGTCAACAAGGTTTCCTAAGACAACTAGAATCTTATCAAGATAGACCTGATCCAAATGTTTCCTAATTCTACTAGGATTCTTGGTCTTCTTGATTGACTAATCCTATTTTGACTAAACCTCTTTATCCTTATCTTATCTTATCTCCTACATCTGCTGGTCTTTATCTTGTTGTTTCCTTCTAAGATTGAGACTTCCATATGGCGTGTTCTCCTGTCCCAAGACTTCTCCTTGACATGAACAACTTGTTGAAGCTAAACCCTTCTTGATGTCCTGCTGCTGCTGGAGTTCCTCATGCCGTACACATCCTTCCCCTGCTCGAATTGCACCATGCGTATCCTGCTGATGCTGGAGTCCTTCTTGTCTTGGATTTGTTCGAACTCTCCTTGACATAAACATCTTACTGCTGCTGGAGTTCTTCTTGATGTGAATATCCTTCTTCTTCTGGAACTCCTGTTGGCATGAATGTCCTTCATTGATTAGGATTAAGTCAAATACTGGCCGAGCCTCACTGCTGGGCTGCACACTTGCTGTTGCCATGCTTGTTGTGCACATTTTTTGGCCCCTGCTCTCCTTTGCCGCCCCATTTTCTGCCCATTGCCTTTCCTGCATACTTAGGTTCTCAACAATCCCCCTTTCTTGAAGACTCACCTTGTCCTCAAGGTGAAAGTTGGAAAACTGCTGGTGGATGTCATTATAATCTTTCCAAACTTGTACAGGTAATGGCAAAGGTTGTAGCAATCCCTTGGTCTTGCCATCTTCTGGTTTTATCCATGGGTAAATGTCACAATTGCTGTCTTTCTTCTTGACTTCTGCCTTGAATCCTTCTGACCAAAAGAATAGCTTGATCCGCATGTAAGTATGGAACCATCCTGAATGTCCTCCTTCCCGTGAGTTGTGGAAGTGATTCAAGATCTTCCCTCTTAGTCCCGGTATGTTTGGTATATACACCTGCTGGTTGTGCCAAATATATCCATTCTTAAGGGTGAATTTACTAACCTTAGGGTCAAAATTCTTGATCTTCTCAGTGAGCTCTTGGCTTTGGGGATCAATCTCTATTGCCTCTTTGATTTCTGTCCATACATTCCACTCCGCTCCACTAATGGCAGTGAGGCATGCGTCATTAGGCTCACATGCTGTCCACAACACTTGACCTCCATTGCTTTTGGACAATGCGTCTGCCACCTTGTTTTCCATGCCCAGTTTGTAGATTATTTCATCCAGCAACTTGAGAAGGAACTTTTGCTGTTCCGATGTGGTAATTTTCTGCTCCATGAGGCTTCTCAAGGGTTGTTGATCCGTAATGATCAGGAACTTCCTCCCAAGAAAGTAAGGTCGCCATACCTTGACTGCATGGATGATGGCCAATATCTCCTTGGCATAAATTGACCATTCCTTCTTCATGGGCCCTAAGACTCTGCTCATGTATGTAATAGGTCTTCCGGTTTGACTCAGGACAGCACCTATTCCATCTTGACATAAGTCAGTGTGAAGCTTGAAGGTTTGGTTGAAGTCGGGCAGTGCTAACATCGGGGTCTCACACATGGCTTGCTTCAACAACTTGAATGCATCTTCACTCTTCTCAGTCCATAGGAATTTGCCCTTCTTCAGCAAATCCGTCAATGGATTTGCTATGGAACTGTATTTGCGAAGAAATCGGCAGTAATAGCCCGTCAAGCCTAGAAATCCTCTAAGTTCTGTGACATTCTTAGGAGTCAGCCATGTTTGCATAGCTCCTATCTTTCGTTGGTCTACCTTTACTCCATCTTCGGATAGCCATGGATCTTTGATAGTTGCTTGGTTGAGTGCCTGGTAATTGGTGCAAAACCTCCAAGTTCCATTTTTCTTTCTAACAAGTAGAATGGGAGAAGAAAAAGGGGAAGTGCTAGGTCGGATAATACCTTGCTGTAGCATCTCTTCCACTTGTTTTTCGATCTCATTCTTTTGGAAGTGTGCATACTGGTAAGGTGCTACATTAATCAACTTGGTTTTGTCGATTAATGGGATGGCATGGTCGTAATGTCTTGAGGGTGGTAGCCCTTGTGGCTTTCCTAAGACATCTTTGAATTGCTCTAGTAGGTTCCTTACTCCTATTGGTATGTCTTCATGTGTATGATGTTCGGCTGTGTTTTCCTCCTTTTGTGGCCAAGAGAACCACAAAACATTGTGCCCATTTTTCTGTATAGTTGTTCAAGGGTACTTACCTCACAATGATGCGCTGCATTGGTGGTGGATGCCTACCATGTGCAGTCCCTTCCCTTCCATTGGAAGTGCATGGCCATGGATTCATAGTCGAACATTATCTTGCCTATGGTTTTAAGCCAAGCATTGCCTAAAACCACATCAAGACCTGCCAGGGCTAACACATGCAGTTTTGCCTCTATTTTGACTCCTTGAATCTGCATTGCTACTGCCTAGATCACTTGTGTGCACTTGAGCTTCTGTCCACTTGCCACTCTTACCTCAAAGGGTGCAATCCTTTTTGGATGTAGCTAAAGTGTTTTGACCAATTTTGTGTTGATGAAGTTATGGGTAGCTCCACTATCTATCAACACCAAAATGTTCTTTCCATTAATGGTTGTGAACAACCTTATGGCAGCAGGCTTGGTGGTTGCCCCTACTGCATGTAAGTTGATTTCACCTTCTTCCACATGATCAGGGAAGTGTCTGCCTCTACTTCCTCCTCGCTGTCCATGCAGCTTTCTTGTTCTTCCTCACCGCTTTCCTCATGTTCTTCATCACGTACCACTTCAATGATGTTGAACAACCCTTTTCTTGCACTTGTGGCCAACTTGCCACTTATCATTGCACCTAAAACATAAGCCACTTTTTATTCTCCTCTTGATTTCTTCGCTGGATAGTTTGAAAGGGTTCTTTGTTTTTGAGGGCACTATCTTACTTGATGAGGGTGCCTTACCTAGTTTGTCCGAGGGTTTGATGACCTTGGTTGTGCTGCGGGTGATGCTTCTCCCATCATTGATGAGTCTTGCCAACCAAATGCACTGAGTGAGAGAGTTTGGATCCCTCATCTTTACTTCTCAGCTTAGCCAAGGTACAAGGCCATCTAGGAAAGTGCCAATTAGTGCACTATCTGGCCAATGTCCTACCAATTCGGCCAACCTCTCGAATTCTTCAAGGTAACTTTCTAGAGATCCCTCTTGCCTAATCTTGGCAAGCTGTCCCTCATAGTTTGTCATGCTAGATGGGCCAAATCTGTTCACTAACTCTTGTGTGAACCTTGTCCAGCCTATCCTTCTACCTTCTCGGCCATAGGTGGCCTTAAGCCAATGCCACCATTGGTTGGCTCTCCCACATAGGTGATAGGATGCAAAATCAACCCTTTCACCTCTCTCAACACCTTGTTTCTCAAAGTATCTCTCTCCCTTCTCAAAGGTAGGGAATTTTATTTTTACCTTAGGCCATGTGTAATGGCTTGGGCTGTCGTAGTGCCAATCCTCCTTCTTCTTGTGGTGCGCCATGGTTCTGCCTCAGGGTGATTCTGCACCCTTTTTGTTGCCATGATGTGGGCCTTCTGTCCATCACTTCCTCATCGTCGCCATGCTCATTATAGCGATCGTAGGGTGGGTGTTCGTATGGTGGATCTTCTCCATGCCTGGGGGGATGTACTGCTGAATGTGCCCAACACCTCTGCCACACCTGCGGGCATGTTACGGTTGCTCCCAAAAGTTCATCCCACACACTGCAGAATGCACCCGACACTGCTGCCGTGCCCGTGGTGATATTCAAGTCGCTCTGTGAAGTTCCTCCTGTGCATTGCCAAATGCACCTGACGCCTCTGCCATGCTTGCAGGGACGTTCTGGCCAAATGCACACACCTCTGTCACTCTTAGAAGTTTGTACCATGTACTGCCAAACGCGCATGATGCCTCTACTGATCCCACGGGAATGACCCGGTCACACCAGGAAGTTCATCCCACAGACGTTCGTACGCGCCCTACTCTGCCATCGTGCCCACAGGGATGTTCTGGTTGCTCCTAGAACTTCGTCCCACCTATTTCTGAATGCATCCAATGCTGCTACCGTGCCCGTAGGGATATTTTAGTCACTCCTGAAAGTTTGTCTTGAGCACTGCAGAATGCGCCCGACCTTCCTGCCACGCCCGCAGGGTTGTTCTGATTACCCCCAAAAGTTTGTCCCATGCACTGCCAAATGCCCTGGATGCCTCTGCCTTGCCCAAGGGGATGTTTTGGTAGATCAAGGAAGTTCGTCCTCACACTGCCCAACATGCCTGATGCCACTGCTGCGCCTGCAGTGATGTTCCGGTCACTCCTAGAAGTTCATCCTGTGCACTGCCAAATGAGCCTAATGCCTCTGCCTTGCTTGAGAGCTGTCTTCTTGTTTATTGTGAGGAGGACATATGCTCCGAATTTTGTTATTTTCTCATTCAATAATCAAGAATCAAGGTTAGCATTCTTGCTTACATTCTTGTTTATGTTTTTGGTTATCTTTTAAGAGTTGTCTTGAGATAACTTGGGCTTAAGTCAAGGCTAAGAGTTGTCTTCCTTGCTTGGGAGCTAAGGTTGAAGTTAAGAGTTGTCTTCTTCAACCAAGGCAAGTTGTGATAGGTTTAAGAGTTGTCTTGCCTATTCAACATATCCTTATATATATTAGTTAACCCAAAGGACAACTTAGGGGATGTAAATATAAGAAAAGAACTCAAGGATCAAACGGGACAGCAAGTTAGGAAGGATTCCAGTAGGCGTGCTGACCCCTAAGGTATAGAAAAGTTGGGGAAAAAATTCGGGACCCTAACACAAGCGTGGTTGACGTCGTTTCCGCGCCTGGTGGGATGTTCTGGTTGCTCCCAGAACTTCATCCCACACACTATTTACGGTGTTTTTGACATGATCATCAAAACAAGTGGGAAGGGGGGGAGACAGTCCCTGATGGGCAGAATTGTGTACAGATACTACGCTATCTACGGCAGGCAATTAAGATGTCACCTTATCAAGCAGTATATGGAAGACCACCCCTGGGAATGACAAGTTATAACATGGGGAACAGCACATACATGAAGTAGATTCAATCAAGAGATGAGGACCTGAAGAAACTAAAGCATAGCTTGAGAAGGCAAGTGGACCGAAGATGAAGAAACAACGGAATAAAAGAAGGCAGGAAGTGGGTAATTTGAAGGTAGGTGACTATGGCGATCATAAGATCCACCTCTAGGAGGAATCAAGCGCGGAAGCCAACTACAGTGAAGCAGGCTAGGAGTACTTTGGACCATTATGAGGTAGTTGAGCATATTGGTGCAGTAGCTTATCGCCTAAGACTACCATTAAACTTTAAATTACATCCAGTGTTTTCACATTTCATTATTGAGCAAAAGGATAGGAGATATGAAACAAGTGAATGAGTGGACGTTTAGCTCCGATCGTTTTTGGTAATTAAGAGCACTTGGGGGCAACAATATATGACCCAAAGGAAGCATTGGGATTTTGCATAGTAAGTTATGGGTGTAATAGAAGGCCAGTATGGAAAGTACTTATATGGTGGAGTCATTCGTCCAATGATGAAGCAACATGGGAAGATTATGACAATATCTAGCAACATATTCCTAATTTTTATCTTGAGGACAAGGTGATTTTCCAAGAAAGGGGGATTGTTGAGGATTTTAGGAGGCAAAGTGAGCGTGAGAGAATGCGCTCAAGGCGCCCAGTCAGCAAGAGAGGCAGCAGTAGGAAACGCCTGATGAA